>ML778584.1:693983-706967 GCA_009831015.1 Picea engelmannii
ATATATACATGTTTCTTTAATTTTCCAGGAATATGTAACACGTTTCATTATTTTGTATATAAATGTCATAAAATTGTGTTCAGTACATTTTTTTTACTCAAACGTGTAGAGACTATGTCATTTCTTGCATCTTGACTAGTTGTCCTTCATACTTTTTCCACAAAGGCCCTTAAAATTAAAATAGTCTGCAAGTCCGCTTGTCAATTTGTATATCACCGAACAACATAAGTGCTCTTTGTAGGCCATGGAACAACAAAATCACAATTTTTAGTCCACCAGCTCCACATCCCGCGATCCAAAAAATACCTAAGTATCGAATCAGGGTTTCATGCAAGTATGGAATGAGGGCTCTGTGCATGCTCTATAAAATCTCATCCTCATAATTTATAGAAGTACATATTTCATATGTATAAAAGTAAATATCTACTTTAAACAATTGCATATTTTCTATGTATAGTTTATGCTCTCCAGGAACCTATAATTTGATACATTTCAATTTTTTGTATCCACGAGCCCCTGTTTTAAAGAAAACTAATTTGGGAATTCTATTTATTTGTTCCTTTTCGCCACCACCCTATGTAATAGACAAAGGAACTATAATTTTTGTGCTTTTGTCCACCACCATATGTAAAACCTATGTAAAGAAAACTAATTCACCAATGGTAAATTTTTGGGACACGAGCCCCTTAAAATTGAAATAGTCCACAGATCCCATTGTCAATTTGTATATCATACAACTCTCGATGCTATTTGCAGCACATGGAACAACAAAATCCCGATTTTCAGGTCCCCAGCCCAAGAACCCGAAATCCAAAAATTGGCTAAGTATCGAATGAGGGTTTCGTCCATGCTCTAATTTGGGAATTGTCTCCAAGAACCTCTAATTTCATAAATTTTAATTTATTGTGTGGATGAGTCCCTATTTTAAAGAACAATTTATGGTCTCGAGGAACCTATAATTTGATACATTTCCATTTCGTGTATCCACGAGCCCCTGTTTTAAAGAAAACTAATTCGGGAATGCTATTTATTTGGTCATTTTCTCCACTGCCCTATGTAACAGACATTGGCACTATATTCTTTGTGATTTTTTCCACCACTGTATGTAAAACCTATGTAAAGAAAACTAATTTGTGAATGCTAAATTTTTGGGACACGAGCCCCTTAAAATTCAAATAGTCCACAGGTCCCATTGACAATTTGTATATCATAGAAATCTCGGTGTTATTTGCAGGACATGGAACAACAAAATCCCAGTTTTCACTTCCCCATCCCGAGAACCCGCAATCCAAAAAATGACTAAGTATCGAATGAGGGTTTCATCCATGCTCTAATTTGGAAATGCTAGTTTTTTTTCTGCTTTTATGTGTTCCTAGATTTTTATAAACAATATCTATAGACATATACCTATTTTATATGTACAGTTTATGGTCTTAAAGAAAACTAATTTGGGAATGCTATTTATTTGGTCCTTTTGTTGACCGCCCTATGTACCAGACATTGGTACTATACTTTTTGTCCTTTTCTCCACTAGCGTATGTAAAACCTATGTAAAGAAAACTAATTCACGAACACTAAATTTTTTGAACACGAGCCCCTTAAAATTCAAATAGTTTGCAAGTCCGATTTTCAATTTGTATATCACGGAACTGTTGGTGCTATTTGTAGGACGCGAAATAACAAAATATCGCTTTTCAGGTCCCCAGCCCAAGAACCCATGATCCAAAACCAGGCTAAGTCAAGAACCTACTCTTTTAAAGAAAAATAATTCAGGAAGGCTATTTTTTTCATACTTATGTTCACCAGCCTATGTAATAGACATCAGTACTATTTTCTTTTCCTTTTTTTTCCACCAGCATAGGTAAAAAGGAAAACTAATTCACAAATGCTAAAATTGTTTTAATTAATTATAAATGATTTTATTGATAGAAAAAATAAGTTATCGAGTTTATTATTTTAATTTGGTTATTTGACACGAGCCCCTTCAAATTCAAATACTCTGCAAGTCTGATTGTCAATATCTATATCACGAAACTCTAGGTGCTACTTGTAGGACACAAAACAACAAAAGCCCGCTTTTCAGGTCCCCAACACAAGAACCCATTATCCAAAAACTAGCTAAGTCAAGAACCCACTCTTTTAAAGAAAACTAATTCAGGAATGCTATTTTTTTCACTCATGTTCAAAAGGCTATGCAACAGACCTCAGTACTATATTTTGTAATTTTTTTGTCCAGCAGCATATGTAAAAAGGAAAACTAATTTTGATAGAAAAATAAGTTATTGAATTTATTATTTCAATTTGGTTATTCGACACGAGCCCCTTGAAATTCAAATATTCCGCAAGTCCGATTGTCAATATGTATATCACGGACCTGTATGTGCTATTTGTAGACCACATAAAATTAGAAACCCAATTTTCAGCCCACTAGTTTGAGAACCCGCGATCCAAAAATTCAAATAGTCCACAAAATAACTTGTCAATTTGTATATCACAGAGCTCTCGGTGATATTTGTAGGGCACAGAACAACAAAAGCCCATTTTTTGAACCTGAAACCTCGACAACCCGGAATGAAGCTTCCGTGCATGCTCTATATATCTACTTAATCAAATTACATATTTTATTTGTGTAGGCCACAGAACAACAAAAGCCCAATTTTCATCCCAATTACATATTTGATTTTCAGCTCGCCAGCCCGAGAACCCACGATCCAAAAATTCAAATAGTTCGCAAGATCACTTGTCAATTTTTATATCGCGGAAGTCTCGGTGCTATTTGTAGGCCACCCAACAAGAGAAGCCAAATTTTCATCCCAGCACCCCGACAACCCGAAATCAAGATTCCATCCACGTACTTTATAAAATTACAGATTTCATATGTATAATTTATGTTGTCGAGGAACCTATAACATGATAAATTTCAATTTATTTTGTATCCACCAGCCCTTGTCTTAAAAAAAAATAATTCATGAATTAGTATGTCAATTTGTATGTCAAGTAGCATTCTTGAACCTATGTCAATTTTGCACCAAACACTTCTCCGCGAGCCTATATAATAGACGATACTACTATTTTTTTTTGTTTTTTGCCTTGGACCTTTAAAATTCTAACAGTCCACAAGTCCTATTTTCAATTTGTATATCGCAGAACTATCAGTGCTTTTTGTAGGGTACAGAAGAACAGAAGCCCAATTTTGAGCCCGACATCCTGAGAACCCACCATCCAAAAACTAGATAAGTATTGAATGACGGCTCCTCTTTGTAAAATTACATATTTTCTATATAAATTATGTCATCCGAGAACCTTTAATTTCATAAATTAGAATTTCTATTTTCTCCACGATACCCTCTTTTAAAGAAAATAAGCTAGGAATGTTAATTTTTTTTGTGCCTTTTGTCAACAAACCTATGTAACAGATATTACCACTATTTTTTCTGGTTTTTTCCCACGTACCCATGTACTTCAACTTCCTTCCCATGTGTCTCATGACTTTAACTTCATCTCTCTCGAGGCATGGTGCCATTACTCTCAGTGTGCCCTTCTCTTCCTCGATATCCTTTTGATGGACCACACTGGGCCTTTACTCTGCGCGTGCGGCCATTTATAGAACCTCACCAGCTCCCCGACCTATTTCAATTTCTCTAGTGACTCCAAATGGCCTATTATTTCCTATTTTTTCTTCTCAGAGATCGGCTATGACATCCCCCAAAATAAAATATTTTTGAAATTCAAAATTGCAGGAAATTTATTCCGTTTTTAGTAAATTCGAATTTTTAAATTTTTTTCATTTATGGAAATTTCAAATTTCGAATTTGGTAATTGCAATTAATTATTTTGATGGTTGGGCAGAGACCTGATTTGACCCAACTAACTATTTGACTATGACACTTGTATGGAAACAAAATATTTTATATATATTGCAGGAGGACAAATGGAACAACCATGTTAAATTTAGCTGACCATGAATCCATGAGTGAGGAACATGTTGGAACTACCTCTGGGATGATTATCACAAGTGGAAAATCAATGATTTGGCCATTGGTAGCCCCTGAAAATTTGGGATTTAGAAAGCTGCGAAAATTCCCAAGGGAGGGAAAAGACTTAGGCAAATGATAAATAACATATGAGAGGAGGTAGGACGCTGCCAAGTATGCTGGGAACATAGAATTTTGATTTACTTGTTGTTATGAACATTGCTTGAGTGTGAGGCAAGGGAAAAATAGTTGGAGTTGTAGGACATATATGAAGAGAAGCTTTTCCAAGTCCGCGCTCATTGATTCATGGTCAGGCTAGAGGGTGAATCAGACAAGTAGTTTGGCTGCCCTGTTCTACGGTTGGGAGGAACATGGTTTTTCCCTTTGTCTTTCAACGTCTTATTTTAGATATGTTATTCATGTCCCTTCTCTGGCTGAATGTTAAATGGTTACATACTTGATAGAATGTATCTGTTAGAAATAATATTAAAGACGAAATATCAAATGCATCCTATTGCAAACTTAGGAATTGATAGAATGTCTCTCTACTAGTTCGGAATGGATTATCTTTGTTGCATCTCATTACTGTTATGAATACTAGTTCCCAAAAGTATACTAGCTGGAAGGATATGACTAGTAAATTCTTAAAGAAGATTTGTGTTGTGGTTTGGATTACTACTATAGTAAGATAAAGCGTTGTAGTTGAAAACCCCACTAGTAAATTGTGATGCAGATTTGAGTTTACCTACATATTGAATGCAAATTGAAAACTGCATAGTGTGTATATATATATATATATATGGACATTTCTAGCATATAAAGGCACGCACTGCAATAGAGTAATTAACTAAGATTTCTTCCATGTACCAGCTAAATAGTCATGATTTTTTTTAGGAGATAGCCCTAACCACAAGTGTCGAATATATATATATATATATATATATATTTAAAGTATGGAAGTGACCTTGTGAATACCAAGAATTATTATAGACCATCTACAACATTTACACATCTTTATATCAACCAGTGTTTAATGAAAATTTATAGGTTGAAATGTTGGAAAATTATTGGAGTGAATCGAATTAACATAGTTTAATTACCAGAACTAATCATGAGAGGCACGAAGGCCCAAGGAAGAAGGGACATCTCGAATCCTAAAACATAACCCTGAGTAAATTCCTAACTATATAAATAACAACACAATTACCTAAAAGCTCAAAAGGAAAGTCTTTAGCACAAGTACAGTAAGTGCAAATTGAATTTATATACCATCATGCGATCTGGAGTCAACTATAAACAAGATAGACATATAGCCGAAAATACCCGATTATTTTTTCCTTTTTCAAAATCCTCTCAAGGAAGTAACCAATATGGCGCTAGTATATTAAGCGAATAAAATAACCAATATTCCATTACAAGTAGGTGGAAGGGAAACCCTGTAATTCTTTTAAAACTAGTATTACATATTTCGTTCGGAATTTAAATAAATGAACATCCCATGTGGTGTTTTAATTCGAACGATAGATTTTGCCATCACAAAACGGGTTACCCTTAATCAACAGTACCGAAACATGATTTAATATCCATTTTGAAGTTTCGGATATCGGGAGTTGGAGGTTTCAAGGACACTCACGACAAGAATGATAAAATCGCAAAATGCAAAACCACGAATTAATCGCCATTTCAGAGTTTCGGATACCAGGAGTTAGAGGTGTCAAGGACACTCACGACAAGAATGATAAAATAGTAAAATAGAAAACCACGACTTAATCGCCATTCCAGAGTTTCAGATACCGGGAGTTGGAGGTGTCTAGGACACTCATGACAAGAATGATGAAATCGTGAAATGTGAAATATCAGAGCATGTCAAAGACTCTATTTCAGAGTTTTGTAGACCGGGAAATCAAAGATCAAAGGAACTTTGACCTTTGAAGTAGTGAACCTTGAAATCCTGAAACAGACACATCAACCAACCACGTCAGCTAAGGACACATGGCATAATTAGGCAATGCCAAGTGTCAAGCTGATTCAACATTTCAAGCACATGTAAGTCACGAATCAGAGTGACACGTGGAAAATATTCGGCACGTGTCAATCCACGTGTGACGTCAGCAGGTTTACATCACATCAAAACTTTCTATTTTGGGGTTTTACATAGCAAGCAGAAACTCCACCATCATGAAGTCTCAAACTCCGAACAGTAGAAAGGGACTATTGTGAGTCTCAAAAATCCAAAAGGAAAAAATCTGAAATCCCATCAACCATCCATCTCAGTGGGTTATGTGAATCATCTGATCACTACGGAGATTTTATGATCATGAATTTTATAATGTTGGAGTCACAATGAATCAAACAGAAAAACGTTGAAATCTCGTTATCCGTTCGATTAAGAAAAGAAGGGATCAGATTATGAAGTTTTGTGAACCATTGATTTGGCTCCATTTCAGGGATTGCAACTTGCTGAAATGCCGAAATGCCAAAATGTGAAAGGAATTTTGATTAGGCCCGTGGTCACAACCAATGGGCATATGGAATAAGTGCGAGACCTAGTACTTGTAATCCAACAGTGCAGGTGAATTTGAATATGATCGGAGGATTATGAAATATTCGTACTCTGAGTTTAACCGGAAGGCATTACCGAAACATTATCCTATATCCAGATATTTAAAAGAAAAAAAACTATAGGGGTTTGCTTATATTTAAAATTTTCACAGAGGAGTATAGACTAATACTCTACTTTTACCTAAGTCTGTTTGGTTGTTTTCGTCATGTGATTATGTGTATGGACTAATGCATGAGGCCTAGGACATCAACCCCTAAAGTCATTTGCATTGTAAACATATGGTAATGGGTTATTTGTAGGGTCTAACGTGTAAGGATTTGGCCATAAATTCCCAAAGTCATTTGTGTTGTTAAGACTGTGGTAATGGTTATAGGTACAAACAGATAGGAAAGTAATTATAATTATAGAAATTGAAATAAACTTTGAAATGAGGAGTAAAATCTTATCATCGATCATAAAACTTTAAGTTGAATGGTAATTACATTCGATGACAGCATGAACTCTTGTAAACTTTCCAACTCAAGATTTATAATAGAAGGATTACTTGCTTGAATCTTGAACTATTCAAGGATATTTATACAAACAATTTTATTTTTTCTAGACAGTTTTTGAGGTATATTACATATGGTATCAGAGCAAAAGCTAAAACAATGGGCCTAAACAGGGCCACATTAGCTTCTTAGTATTTATTCTGATTTATGTAAAACTAATAAATCTTATGGGTAAAAATAGAAAGCCCTTTTTGTTTTTGTAAAATATGGCAACTTAGGAGGGTGCAGAAATCATGATGGAAGGAAATCTGCAGCAAGGACCTCTTGGGGATCCAAGATAGAACAATGATGGAAGATCACCCACAGAGGTGCTGGAAACAATGAGGAATCTTATTGTTGAACAGTAGGTTTTCAAGGCCGACAATGAAAAATTGAAGAAAGCACAACAAGAACAACAATAGATAAATGAAGTCCTGCTGTGTAGTATAGTAACCAAGAAAATCCCAAAAGACGATAACCATGACAAAGAAGTCAGCAAAAGGGCCTCCAAGAATTTTTGACCGGAAACAAAAAAAAGGAGATAGTTCGTCTGAAGGGAGACCTTCAGCTAAATACAAAACTATACCAAACAAAAAAAGAAAACAAGTAGACCACCTTGAAAGAGAATGTAAAAACATTAAACCATCTACCTTTGATGGAGAATCCGGGATAGGAGAAGAAGCAAAGGCATGGTTGTTGGACATCAAAGAATACTTCCATATCTACAACTATTCTAGTAGCATGAAGGTTAGAATGGCCATCTACAATTTAAAGGGGAAGGCCAACATTTGGTGGTATGATCTGAAATTGGCCAAGGGCCTAAAGGAGAAACAATTGGAATGGTCCAACTTTACGAAGTATTTCAAGAAACAATACCTTTCTGAAAGCTATTATGAAAGGATGACAAAATAATTTTACGAGTTATGACTCAGACAAATGACGATGGAGGACCTTCTAAATAAATTTTTGGAACTACTAAGGTTTGTATCGTACATCCGGGAGGATAAGGTTAAAATCCATAGATTCTTAAGTTGTTTACCATAGGCCTACCAAGACAGAATTGAGTTTGAAAACCCCAAATCCTTGAGTGAGGTATTCAAGAAAGAACGAATGTGCTATGACCAGTATAAATAGTGGGTAGAGTTTCCCAAGACCTGGAAGGATAAAAAGCAAGATTGAATGAACCAGCGAAAGAAGGGATACCAGGCAGCTCCTTATCGGAATGCGGGAAAATTTTTCCCAAGGAAGGATTTTCAGTCCAATCATCCGAATACACAAGGTAGTGGTAAACCGATAAACCCGGGAACAAAGAAGTTTGGGGACAACTCCCGTGATCCATTAAAGTGTTGGGAGTGTGGAGAGCCTCATCTAAGGAGGAATTGTCCACATTTAACTTCAACAAACATAATTGTTGTTCATAATCAATAGGAAGACTCGACAGTGGGAGACGTGGGCAGAAGCCTATATCGGATAAATGTAGCCATAGATGGTCGACAAGATGACCACCAGTCCTCGGTGGTATAAATCGAAGGTTAAATCAATGACACTCGAATTTTTGTTTTAATTGACCCTGAAGGTACTTTAAGTTATATTACTCCTAATATAGTAGAGTCGAATAAACTTAAGAAATTGAAGCATGCAAAATCGTGGTAGCAAAAAGTACTAAAAGGAAAGTAGTGGACTTTATTTTTTATTTTGAGTTCAACTTAGAGGGTCAAAACATATCGACCAATATAAAAATCTTACCACTAGGAGCTTATGATATGATTAATGGGATGGATTGGTTGGAACAACAAAAAGCAGTACTAGACTGTTATACAAATATACTTAGCTATAAAGATGATTTTGGCACTATTAGAACAGTCCAAGGCATACCAAAACCTGTATTAGTCAAACAAGTTTCAACGATGAAACTCAAGAAATGTATTAGAAAGGGATGTCAAGTTTATGCCATCAAAGTGACAAATCTATTAGAAAAGAAGATAAGCCAAAGTTAGAAGACTTTGTTGTCCTATGTGAATTCAGAGACATGTTTGTGGATGAGATACCAGAATTACCTCCTAGAAGGGAAATAGACTTCTCCATAGACCTACTACCCGGCTATGACCTTATCTCAAAAGCACCTTACCGAATGAGTCTATTGGAACTGACAGAATTAAAAATCCAATTATAGGAATTGTTCGACAAAGAATATATTAGACCAAGTGTTTCACCATTGGGGGCACTAGTCCTCTTTGTGAAAAAGAAATACAGTACTCTAAGACTATGTATCGATTATAGACAACTGAACAAAATGACCATTAAGAACAAATACCCCTTACTAAGGATAAATGATTTGTTCGATCAAGTAGGTGGGGCCAAGATCTTTTCAAAATTGTATTTATGATCCGGTTATCATCAAGTTAGGATAAAGGACAAGGACATAAACAAAACATCTTTTTGAACAAGATATGGACACTACGAGTTTGTAGTCATACTTTTTGGACTCACTAATGCACCAACCACATTTATGCACTTGATGAACAACATTTTCAGTCAGTACTTAGACAAGTTCATAGTAGTATTTATCGATGATATTCTAGTCTATTTTAAAACAGAGGAGGAACATGATGAACACTTAAGAATAGTTCTCCAAACATTAAGGAAACACAAACTATACGCAAAATTCGACAAATGTGACTTTTATCAAAAAGAAATACAATATTTTAGGACATGTCATTTCCTCAGAAGGTATTGTTGTAGACCCAGAAAAAATAAAAGCCATTATGGAATGGCCAATACCTAAGGATCTGGAAGATATCCAGTCATTCATGGGAATCACCGGATATTATCGCAAATTTATAGAAGGTATTTCCAAGATAGCCTACCCTATCACGTCACTACAAAAGAGGAACCAAGTTTAACTGGTCACAAAAGTGTCATGACAACTTTAACAAGCTGAAATAATTTTTGACATCGACAACCATTTTGAAAGTAGAAGACCCAGATAAAGACTTCACAGTTTGTGTTGATGCAAGCAAAGAGGGACTAGGTGGCGTCCTAACTCAAGAAGGGCATGTGATTTGTTACGAGTCCCAAAAATTAAAAGAACACGAGAAAAATTATGTCACTCGTGACTTAGAATTGGCAGTAGTAATACATGCCTTAAAAATGTGGCAACACTATATAATGGGCAGAAAATTCCTACTATTGATGGATAATAGCGGGGTGAAATATCTATTTAACCAACCAGATATTAATGCAAGACAAGCAAGGTGGCTAGCCTTCTTGAGAGAATTTGAATTCGAGGTTAGACATATCAAGGGTAAGGAAAATAAAGTAGCAGATGCTTTAAGTAGAAGAGTCCATGGGTTATTTGAGATAAACATCAGCAGGGCAGAAAGTGATCTAGAACAAAGAATAAGGACGACAGGTATTAACGACGGAAATTACACTAAGATAATGACATAATTACAAAATAGTACCGCCAACTCTGACAAACCAGATCTAAGCATTGACAGGAAAGGAGTATTACGACTTAAAAACAGTCTTTACATACTAGATTCAACAGAATTAAAATAAACAATTTTGGAGGAAGTGCATAAGAAACCATATTCTGGCCATCCACGTTACCAGAAAACAATAACAACACTTAGAAAACTATTTTTTTGGCCTATTATGAAGGGTGAAATAGCATAATACTTGGCTAGGTGCCAATATTTTCAATAGGTTAAGGCCGAGCACCAACATCCAGCTGACCTATTACAACCATTACCAGTACCAGAATGGAAATCAGAGACTATATCACTGGACTTTATAATAGGTTTGCCTAAAAGTTAGAAACATAATGATTCTATCATGGTTGTAATCAATAAAATCAATAAGTCTGTACACTTTATTCCTATAATGTCTAGTTTTAAAGCTATAATCATTGCTGAAATATTCATGAGAGAATTTTTTAGACTGCATGGTATTCCTAAAATGGTGATTTCAGATAGAGACGTAAAATTTACATTCGCTTTTTGGAAGGAAATATTTGCAGGGCTAAACACTAACTTGAATTTTAGTACAAGCTATCATCCACAAATGGATGGACAGGCTGAAAGGACAAACCAAATCATAGAGGATATGCTTTGCATGTATGTAAGAAAAAAACCAAGACTACCTGCACTTGGTAGAATTTGCATATAACAATGGGTACCAAACTTCGGCTAACTTGAGCCCTTTTGAAATACTATATGGAAGAAAGTGTACGACTCAAATTAGCTAGGATAACCCAACTGACAGACTCGTGATTGGACCAAAGATGCTCCAAGAAATGGAGAACATGGTAAGAAAGGTACAACAGATCTTGAAAGCAGCACAAGACAGACAGAAGAACTATGTATATTAGAAAAGAGGACACTTGGAATTTCAAGTAGGAGACCATGTTTATTTGAAGGTAAAAGCCCGAAAGATCTCCTTGAAGTTAGGGAATTGTGCCAAGATGGCACCTAGGTTTTTCTGGCCCTTTGAGATACTAGCTCGAATTGGACCCATAGCATATCAACTTGCACTTCCAACTAATCTAAGAATTCATAATGTATTTCATGTTTCGTTGTTGAAAAAGTATATTCATGACCCTACTCATAGGATTGATTGGAACTTGGTGCAGGTGGAACCCAAAGGCAAGTTCCATGTGGAACCATTGCGAATTCTGGATCGGAGAGAAATAACACTTCGGAACAGAGCCATCGCTCAGGTAAAGGTGAAATGGAAGCACTTTAGTAATGAGGATGCCACTTGGGATTTGGAGGGATATTTGTGGAGATCTCATCCAATACTATTCAAGGAAAGGAACAAACACCGAGGACAATGTTTTACTGAAGGGGGAAAGGATGTGACATCCCCAAAAATAAAATATTTTTGAAATTTAAAATTGCTGGAAATTTATTTCATTTTTAGTAAATTTGAATTTGGAATTTATTTTTCATTTATGGCAATTCCGAATTTCAAATTTGGTAATTGTAATTAATTATTTTGACTATTGGGTAGAGACCTAATTTGACCGAACTAGCTATTTGACTACGACACTTGTATGGAAACATAATATTTTATATTGATTGCAGGAGGAGAAATGGAACAACCATGTTAAATTTAGTTGACCATGACTCCATGAGTGGGGAAAATGTTGGAACTACCTCTGGGCTGATTATTACAAGTTGCAAATCAGTGATTTGGCCATTGGCAGCCCCTGAAAATTAGGGATTTAGAAAGCTGCAAAAATTCCCAAGTGAGGGAAAAGACCTAGGAAAATGATAAATAACATATGAGAGGAGGCAAGATGCTGCCATGTATGATGGGAAAGGAGACTTTTGATTTACTTGTTGTTATGAACACTGCTTGAGTGTGAGGCAAGGGAAAAATTGTTAGAGCTGTAGGAGATATATGAAGAGAAGATTTTCCAAGTTCGCCCTCATGGATTCATGGTCAGGATAGGGGGTGAATCGGGCAAGTAGTTTGGATGCCCTATTCTACGGTTGGGAGGAATGTGGTTGTTCCCTTTGACTTTCAATGTATGATTTCAGATATATTATTCCTGTCCCTTCTTTGGTTGAATGTTAAATGGTTACATACTTGATAGAATGTATTTGTTAGAAATAATATTAAGGATGAAATATCGAATGCATCCTATTGCAAACTTAGGATTTGTTAGAATGTCTCTCTACTAGTTTGGAATGGATTATCTTTGTTGCATCTCATTAATATTAAGAATACTAGTTCTCGAAAGTATACTAGCTGGAAGGATATGACTAGTCAATTCTTAAAGAAGATTTGTGCTATGGTTTGGATTACTACTATAGTAAGATAAAGCGTCGTAGTTGAAAACCCCACCAATAAATTGTGATGTAGATTTGAGTTTACTTGCATATTGAATGAAAATGGAAAATTGCATAGT
>ML778584.1:707037-756386 GCA_009831015.1 Picea engelmannii
TAGATAGATAGATAGATATAGATATGGACATTTCTAATATATAAAGGCACACACCACAGTAGAGTAATTAACTAAGATTTCTTCCATGTACCAACTAAACAGTCATCATTTTTTTAGGAGATAGCCCTAATTGCAAGTGTCTAAGATATATATATGTATATTTAAAGTACGGAAGTGACCATGAAAATACCAAGAATTATTATAGACAATCTACAACATTTACACATATTTATATCAACTAGTGTTTAATATGCACTAAACTGAAAGTTATTCACACTAAACCGATGTTTTATATCAATTGAAAGTTATTCACACTAAACCAACTCATCCACAGAGCGCATCAGGGTTTCGTATACTAGGATTTCATGACTTACGAAGACGAGGGGTCTTGCTCTCTGACTACTCCAAGTTGCGAGCCAGCGAAATGCTACCCAACTGCCACATGTCCTATGCCGATGGATGGCTCTGAATACTTCGGGACTTTTAGGACTTTGACGAGTCCTCTCTCCCTTACATGCACCAGGTTAAACCTCATGTGCATTTTATGGATCCAATGACTATCGATCCCTTGCACTCGATCTGATGGTTCAGATCTATTCTCCTACACACTCTTCTCCAATTGTCTGGACGTAAGCTCAAACGGTCCAGATTTTCCCCTGCGAATCGACGATTCTCCCTTTCAGACTTTGGGGAAATCCTCACCTCTATTTCCTCAAATTGAACCAATGTTTCAGATCCAATTTTGATCATGGTCTATTTCTCACTCTTGAGATTAAATACACTCTAAAACCTCAAAAGGGTTTCTCGACCTCTACACTCCATGCAGGGTTCTTGCACACAATGGTGCGATCCTTCCTAAGCTTGTCTAGGATTTAAGGAGTTTTGGGTTCTGTTTGCCTCGCAGAGAGCCTATGCCGATCTGCACTACCTCTCCTAAGCTTAACCAACTTCTTCCTCCAAGGGAATCTAAACAATTAGAAGGGTTGGCATGCGTACATGAAACTGTGTCCGGGGTCGACGAGCACATAGTTCATGACTCTAGCTTATGCCTCCATAGGACACAAGCATTTGTGAGTATAAAATCATCTCCTAACCATATAATTTCTTACTGGCCTAGTTATACAATCAAGAAGAAATAGGGGAGATACAGTATATCCATTAAGAAATATGCACAATTCCTAAAACATACACAACATAACCAATTCATACACAGTTATGGCTAAATTACACAGTGTAGGAAATTGCTTATCTATTACAGGTTGTCGCGAACCAACTGACTTTGGGTGTTCATCCTTCCAATCAACCATAGGCACAAAGGCATTCATTCTTAGCACTCTGGCCACCCCCATGCTAAGCCATGATATCAATAGGGAGTTCTCACAGTTCTTAGGAGATATGTCTCTATCCCAGCTTCTACTTGGGTCTTGTTCTCTGAAACTCAAGGCTTTCTCTTTTAGTTATGGCCTCAGCGAGGTTTCTCAAATGCTCCTCGCCATCAATCTTGCGACCTTCAATTCTTGACTCGCTGGAGCACTCTACACATCTCCCTTGCAAGCTTACTCTCTTTTTGTCTGGTGTCCCCTCTCCCATGTGTATCTCTCTTACCTTGGAAGGTTTGCCGACCTATCCTATTGCTTCTGTCAGAAGGAAGCTCAGGTTTGCAGGTCCCTGCAGTACTTCGGTCTAGCAACCCATCTTTCCATTCATGGGGGTGGTTGATAATTCAACCACTGGTCCTTTATTCATTAAATGATTTCTCTCCTTGGGATCTGAAGGAGGTTTTCATCCTCATCAAGGGAAATTTTGGGGTTATTTGTCATAATGAACTCTCTCTTATAGTTTTCACATTCTTCCTCTAGTGATATCATGGCCAGTACTTTCAAGGATTCACCCCCATTGTCAATTATTTGGAAACTTAGTCAATAATACATTTACATTTTCCTCGTGCCTTAGCATGGTAATTCCTATTTTATGATTAATTACAAATTGGGGGAAACATGGTGTTACAATTCCCTCCCCCTTAAAGGAACACCATCCTCAGTGTTCTTTCTCAAAAAAACATGTCATGCCTTTCTCATTCAACCACTTTAGAATTCTTGACCTTCATTCTCCGTCAGGTCCTCTTTCAGGATCTCAGCCTTCGTCATCTGCCTTCAATAATTCTTGGCCAACAAGCACATTAATCACAAGCTTTTGCGAAAACATATTACTGTTGCTCAAAATTCAAAAGGAAATTTTCATAATCTTAGCATAATACTTATTTGTGCAGTTTGTGGATCCGTATCCACACGGTAGTTTTGTTATCCATGCTCATCGCTTTCCTTGATGTACCCATTGGGTGCATGATTCCAATTCAATAGTTCACAAGAGCTATCATGATTTCATCTTCCTTTCCAAGGTTTTTTTTTTCCGAATGGGAAACTACCCACTGTGTGCATGATCCCAATATTTTACAAGAATTATTATGGTCTCCTCTTCCTTGCGGTCACTCACCCTCCAGGCCCATGCTCAGGCATCCCCTTCACTGTTATATAGTCCCTTGGGCGATCCATCTTGCCCTGCCAAGGTTTTCTTTCACAAGAAAATTTTAGAGACTCTATCGAGACTTACAGTCGAGGCATCCCTCAAACTTGCTCTATCGAGGAGTACCTCTAGCTTGTGTTGCCTCAAAAAAATAATTTTCAGGCGATCATGGCTTATCATGGGGTTTTCATGGCTCAGCATTAGCCTTTTTTTATCATCTTCATCTTTGACAGCCTTCATTTGTTCCTTCTGGATAGATCCTTTCTCCTCACCTATGTCACAGATATACAACATTCGCGATATATCATTATAAATTCCAATTTTCAGAATTTTTATTGGAAATCTGTCACCCACAAATTTTTCCAATCTCTTTTTTTATTCTCAGATATGTTTTGTACGGAACCAGATTCACAATTATGGGACTTTCCTTCCCATAACATTTTATCTCAGCAGGAAATCAGTCTTCGTTATGGGCTTACACCATTGCCATATCCAAGACTCTTTTTCTTCCTGCACTTTCAACTTCAATTGTCCAAACAACTTGTTATATTTTCCATGCATATACATTTTATTGCACCTTTACAACATTGTCAGAACAATTTCAGAATTGTGCATACTTAACAATTAAATTACTTTCTCAAAAAGGAAATACCATTCCTTGCAGTTTGTCTCATCAGACAATCAGTCTTCCTTATGGACTTACAACACTACCATATCCAAGACCCTTTCCTTCCATTCCTTGGAGTTTGTCTCAACAGGCAACCGGTCTTTTCTATGGGATTACCTCACTTCCATATCCATGACCCTTTGCTTCCTGCAATTCATTCTTTCGACAACTAAACAAACTGTTAGTCTCATCTCATCATACCAAACTTTTCAAAACATAATTGAACATTTCAGAAATAGTTTTAATAATTGTGCCAATATCCATGGCCACACTCATACCCAATGCATTCTTGCATTATTTTTCAAGTTCGTCACACTTTATGAGCGGTTCTTGGCAATGGGGTGTTGGAATTTAACCAACCTTTTCCTCATATGGTTTATTCATTTTCTTTCATTCTTATACTAGAACCATGCTCCCTGATATAGGGCGATCACGATCCCAAATCAGTACACATGAACTCAAAATTTTGACATGAATGCCTTTACACATTCCTTGATTGTCAATGCATTCATGACATATCAATTCATGAATTCTCCCAATGGTTACAAACAATGTTTACTATCAGAGGTTTATACCTCCATTATTTAGGTCCTCCTTCCCAAATCATACCTTACTTGGGTATCTAAGGCATACAACTACCTTTCAAAGTTCATGCATAACACTAAGACAATAAAATATTTTAGAAGGGTTTCTTACCAAATCCCTTCATACCTTGTGCCACATAGGCATGAATATATTTATATTGGTTCTTGGCTGCTAGCACTCTCTTTCTGATCTCTACCTCATCAACAATGCTTTAGTGGGATTTTCACAGTCCTGTCAACAATCTTTCGACCACAGCCTCCCAATGGTCACCCTCTGCTTGAGGTTGTTCATTATTAGAAACTGTCTTTCTCAACAGTTCCAATCTTATTTCTTTCTACACATGACATACACCATAGGCACATTAGTCGTCATGTAAATTAAAATGAAAGTACCATAGAATTTAAATTAATAAAATATTTCCAGACATGTCCCAACATATCCGTATGTACTTCATCACACTATCCTTAATTTTTTCATGAGTGCAACACAATAGTTCTCAATCATTTTCACAGTATTACAACCATCATCACTATGGTGTCAAAACATTTTCGTTCATCAATGCACTAGATTTCTCATCCCATAGAAAATATAAAGCACAGTAAGGAAATAATTGTGGGCTCTCCCCTTCTTCAAATTCTTTCTACATCGCCTCGGAATTTTCAGCCCACCAGAGTTATGTCTAAGGCCTCACTATCTCTTCTCTACTTTCGCAATTCTACTCCCTGTCGAGATCTTTCTGCTCTTTTCTTTGAGCCACCTTGGTTAGGCCTCATCCTAACCCTTCTTGGGATACCGCAGCATGCTTTAATAGAAACTTTTTTATCATAATGAATCATGAACATGTGCATCCTACACACTTCCATTTGGTTATCAGAATGGTCAATATTCAATTTTTAGTCTTTTATTAGTTACATGATTCTTTCAAAATGTATTTTAGGATTCTTATATATGGATAGGCCTTGCAGTCCATTTTCCTACCTTCAACAATTATTCAGGTTGTCACTTTGTTCCTCTGACAGAGTCCTTATATAGTTACTCCATTGGGAACTCCTTCGATATGCAACTTCCTTGTTGTATATCCATCACTATCTATGATGGCCTCAATCTCGAATTAGGTTCATCTTGTTAATAAGCATTCTTTAAGGGACATAGACATACCTTTCTGGTATGTATTCTAGATTATGCATCCGCACATGTTCTAGGTTTTTTCTAGCTTACATCCATGGTGTACTTAGCTATACTCATAATCATAATCCTGTGTGCAGTTTCCATAGGTATATTTTACAACCCACATGCATCTTTACTGTAAAGATTAGTCAATTAAGATTCATTCACAATCCATCTCATGTGATGCTCAAAAGAATAATCATTTGTCTCTTATTATGACAAGAGAGAATCTTTGCTCATTTACCCTTTCATCCAATTATATTGGTACTTCCTAAGGAAATGGAATACATTCCCCTCAGGCTATTATTTGGACCAAAAATTTCATGACTCCCCAGAATGGAGTTAGTTATGCCTCCATAGTATTCATTTAATGTAGACAAGAGCAATACTTGCTTCACGTTTCACTCATCAGAGAAATCATATTGGGCCTCTAGTATACTTATAATTTTATATCATACATGTGCATTACTTGCACGTTTAATATCATTTATACCTTACCGGTATTAATATCAGGCTTCCTATTATGAATATTCACAATGCATTAAACTCATGCACTCAAGTACAATTGAACACAACTAAGTATTCATAATACTAGTTCACACCTTCTCCTCACGTGACGACCGACGATGACCATGATCCGAACTAAAAGGCGCTTCAAATTTCACGATTTTGGGATTCCTATTACAAGGAACTCTGGTTCCTCGATCCCTGAAATATGAAAACCCAAAAGACCGACACTAAGGTTTTCTTGGCTCTTTTATTCACATGACCCTTTTCTTGGAACCTGGGGTCAACTCTTAGACACGCGTCAGGATCCTGCGTTTCAACAAATCCGCAGACAATGCTCCATCATTTCCCAAATTTCTGATCCATGAGGGTCTGGCAACCTGGATCCCATGGTCCTGATCAAATCTCATCTTTTCACCTTTTAGGATTGTGGCGGAGTCTTCATCTCCCAAATCCTGATTTCGAATCCCCAAAATGTGTATGCGTCAGATCAATGATCCACCACTTGTCTCAATGCAATGACTCAAGTTGGATGTCGGTATTTGATGACATGCGAGTTCTCAAAACTCTGTCCTTTGACTTCTAAACCTCTGACTCTCGAAGATCTAATTACACTGGATCTATGGTTCAAGTCATCCGCTAACCAATGAACCTGATTGAATCGATGATTTACCTTGTGCGACTTTGGAAAAGTCTTCTCTTCTATTTTCCCAATAGACGAAACCTCGAAGCTCTAGATCAACGACTCTCATTGATTCCAATCTAATTTATACTATTCCTCCTGAGTTTCTGAGTGATGAGAGGTCATCATCCTTATCTTCTCCGCTAATCTACTAGATCTAATGGTTCATGAAATTTCGGTATTCCTCCCTCTGAGAATTCCATCGTCCGTTCGTATTTTCAATGACTTTCAACCACGAAATTGGCATCAACACTTTTGGAATCATCCTTTGTGTTCAACCTCTGGAGCTTTCAAACATTAACACAATCTTGTTTCTATATTCACTCCCTGTGATCTATATGCACACTCGACATATGAAATTTACCCGTTATCTTTTCTGAGCTTTTAAGTTACTTACAGGACTAATCTCATAGTCATAACTCATATAAATATTACCCTTTCTTTATGGGAACAACCAACAAGGGTCACACTTGGGAATTAGCAACAATCCCAAAGGACTCCTCTGAATCTTGTTTAAATAGATTATCCTTGTTGTTGATTCTAACCATTATAGGTCAGATAATCTTACTCTACATATTTTTATCAATCCTCTCAATCGTGAGGAATTATATGCTCAGGGTTTAGTATTTTAATAATACAGTAATTATAACTTTCTAAGGATCCTACCAGTCCTTACCAGATTTTCTAAATCATGAAGGAGTTCTTCATGAGGATTTTAATTCTTATCTAACCAGCCATCTCAATTGCAAGAGACTCTACCTACTTTAGTAGGTAGCCATCGTCACACTATAACAAAACAACTCAGTTCATGTCCCTTTTCTAGATCGTGCAGCTTCATAGCACAATTTATTCCACCTATGTTATTCATATTCAAGTCTTATCAGTAATATTGATCAGTGCATCCCTAATCCTATAAGAGTTGTTACCATTTTAACAAAGGGGTTAAAGAAATTCCTCTGCTGAAATACAACAACAATTCCCAAAATCACAGGTTCAATTCTGTAGTCCTTCTCCTTAAAGAGTAATGAAGATAATGATATCTCTTTTTGTGACTTGTGCATGAGACCAATAAGGCCAATTGTTGTAACCATGCTCTGATAACAATTTGTCACATACCCACTATGGAAAAATAAAATTTTTGCTCTTCTTCAAGGGATAGAATCCCCAAATTCCTAAGGGGACCTAGCACAGGCTAGCTCTTCCCTTATCCACCTCCATGTGATCGTTGGTTATGATCATAGGCCAAGACAAGAGGTGCCTTTCGTATTTCGTGACTCAGCGATGCAAGAGAGTCAAGTCTTTCAAATCTTCAAACTCCGAAACTTGAAATCTTATCTTCGATGAGATCGACAGCTGCGAATCTCCCCCTGATCTGACGGTCCTGGCCTTATCGGTATTTCGGTAACCTAGAAATCGTAATGCAGCGAGCCAAACCACTGGTCAATCCATTCCCTGAACTTCTGATACCCAAGTTCTCATACGAGATCCAATGATCCTTAATGATTTGGATCCAACGGTCTAGATTCTTTTGGAGTTTTGTGAACCGAGAGTTCATGATGTAGTGACTCCAAATATCTTGTCACTCCAATCCCTGAATTTCGATATGGGAAATCATGTATGAGATCAAAAACTCTCGTTGATCTGGATCTAACGGTCACTATCCCTCCTTAGCTTAAGGGTGTTGAAACACACTCATTCTTAATTGCGCGTCGGGGTTTTGTATACTGAGATTTCGCGACTTGCGAAGATGAGGGGTCTTTCCCTCTAGTTTCCCGTATGTCAAAATGATGGAACTTATTCACACTAAACTGGCCGATCCACGGAGGGCATCGAGTTTTCATATATCGGGATTTTGTAACTTGCAAAGACGAGGGGTCTTTCCCTCTGGTTTCCCTGGATGTCGAAACACCGAAAGTTATTCACACTAAATCAGCTCATCCACAGAGAACATCGGGATTTTGTATACTGGGATTTCATGACTTATGAAGACAAAAAGTCTTTCCCTTTGGTTTCCCGGATGCTGAAACACCGAAAATTATTCACACTAAACTGGCTCATCCACAAAGCGCATCAGGGTTTCGTATACCAGCATTTCATGACTTGTGAAGATGAGGGATCTTTCCCTCTGACCACTCCAAGTTGCGAGTCAATGAAATTCTACCCAACTGCCACATGTCCTATTCTGATGGACAGTTTTGAATACTTCAGGACTTTCAGGACTTTGACAAGTCCTCTCTCCCCTACATGCACTAGGTTAAAGCTTGTGTTCCTTTTCTGGATCTGATTTCTATCGGTACCCTGAACTCAATCTAATGGTTCAGATCTATTCTCCTGCACACTCTTCTCCAGCTGTCTAGACATAGGCTCCAACAATCCTGATTTTCCCTTGCGAATCAGTGATTCTCCCTTCAGGACTTTGGGGAAATCCTCACCTCTATTTTCACGAATTGAACCAAGAGTTCAGATCCAATTTCGATCATGGTCTATTTCTCACTCTTGAGCTTTCATACACTCTAAAACATCCAAAGGGTTTCTCGACCTCTGCACTCCATGCAGGGTTCTTGCACACAACAGTGCGATCCTTCTTGAGCTTGTCCAGGATTTAAGGAGTTCTGGGTTCGGTTTGCCTCACAGAGACCCTGTGCCGATCTGCACTACCTCTCTTGAGATTAACCAACTTCGTCCTCCAAGGGACTCTAAACTATTTGGAGGGCTACCATGCGTACATGAAACTGTGTCCAGGGTCGACGAACACACAGTTCGTGACTTCGACTTATGCCTCCACATGACACAAGCATTTACGAGTATAAAATCATTTCCTAACCATATAATTTCTTTCTGGCCTGGTTATACAATCAATAAGAAATAAGGGAGATACATTATATCCATTAAAAAATATGCACAATTCCTAAAACATACATAGTATAACCAATTCATACATAGTTATGGCTAAATTACACAGGGTAGGAAATCTCTTATCCATTACAGGTTGCCACCAACCAACTGACTATGCTTGTTCATCATTTCACCCGACCATAGGCACAAAGACATTCATTATTAGGACTCTGTCCACCCCCGTGCAAAGCCATGATATCACCAGGGAGTTCTCACAGTTCTCAGGAGCTATGTCTCTGTCCCAGCTTCTACTCGGGTGTTGTTCTCTACAACTCAGAACTTTCTCTTTCAGTTATGGCCTCGGTGAGGTTTCTCAGATGCTCCTCAACATCAAGCTCATGGCCTTCAGTTCATGATTCACTAGAGAGCTCCACGCATCTCCCTTGTGAGCTTATTCTCTTTTGTCTCATGTCTCCTCTCCCATGTGTATCCCTCTTACCTTGGAAGGTTGTCGACCTATCCTATTCGTTTTGTTAGAAGGAAGCTCAGGTCTACAGGTCCCTTTGGTACTTTGGGATGACAACCCATGTTTCCATTCATGGGGGTGGTTGATAATTCAACCACTGGTCCTTTCTTCATTAACTAATTTCTCTCCTCGGGATCTGAAGGATCTTGTCATCCTCATCAAGGGAAATTTTGGGGTTATTCGTCATAATGAAATCTCTCTTATAGTTTTGACATTCTTCCTCTAGTGATATCGTGGCCAGTACTTTCAAGGATTCACCCCCACAATCAATTAGTTGGAAACTAAGTCAATAATACATTTACATTTTCCTCATGCCTTAGCATGGTAATTCCTATTTTATGATTAATTACAAATTGGGGGAAACAAGGTGTTACACCCACCAGTAAATTGTGATGCAAATTTGGGTGGTAACTACATATTGAATGAAAATGGAAAACTCCATAGTGTGTGTGTGTGTATATATATATATATGTATGTATGTATGTATGTATGTATGTATGTACATTTCTTATATATAAAGGCACACACCGCAGTAGAGTAATTAACTAAGATTTCTTCCATGTACCAACTGAACAATCATGATTTTTTTTAGGAGATAGCCCTAATCGCAAGTGTATGAGATATATATGTATATTTAAAGTACGGAAGAGACCTTGAGAATACCAAGAATTATCTTAGACCATCTACAACATTTACACATCTTTAGACCATGAAAATTTATAGGTTGAAATGCTGGAAAATTATTGGAGTGAATTGAATTAACATAGTTTAATTACCAGAACTAATCATGAGAGGCGCGAATGCCCAAGGAAGAAGGGACATCCCAAAACTTAAAACATACCCCTGAGTAAATTCCTAACTATATAAATAACAACACAATCACCTAAAAGTTCAAAAGGAAAGTCTTTAACACAAGTACATTAAGTGCAAATTGAATTCATATACCATCATACGATCTAGAGTCAATTATAAACAAGATACACATATAGCCAGCAATAGCCAAGTATTTTTTCCTTTTTCAAAATCCTTTTGAGGAAGTAGCCAATATGGCACTAGTATATTAAAACAATAAAATAACCAATATGCCATTACAAGTGGGCAGAAGGGAAACCATGTAATTCTTTTAAAACTAGTATTACTAATCCAGGGGATCAAATTTTGCTCAAAATTAAAATTGATTAGAATCACTTCAAATCAAACGGGAGCATAGAACTTGTCGTCCAAAACCCAATGCAACTCGTTTGGGTTCAAACAGATGTCGAATGAGAGAGATATCGTGTTTTGTTCAAATCGACAAACATGCAAAAAAATTGTGATGATTGTACAGTCCGTACAGTCCATACAGATGTTGATGTGGTAGACCGTACAACACATGGTAGGTGTGGTTGGCAGTCGTGTGGACGAGTTGGCATTTGACACATGGATTTTTTGTGGCGAATGGGATGGTGACACATGGCCCAATCAATGGTCGCCATGTGTCCCCTAAACATTGGTTAAAACTTGTGTAGTCAGCACGAATCGACCCCGCGACCTCCGGGCAAGGGTATGGCCTTGGGATGAGCTACCCAACCAGCACACCACTATGGTGGTTCTTACCACTATATGGTTTTGTTTAAGTTTGAATTACAATGTGTTTTGAAATGGGCACAGACATGGCTAGGGATAAGCCCCAGGCCCCGTCCATATGTATATATATCATGTGACTACCCGCGCATGTAGTTCAAAGGGAGCCATAACACATATAATCGGTGGTCCATACCACCCATAACACATGTGACCAATGGTCAATGTATTGCGCGGGAGGTTTATTACCAACATTTATTCAAACTGTGCTGACACTTGTCATGCTATCATTTGATTTGGGACTTGGCCCTTTTTTTTATGTGCACATGGTCGTATGGTAGACCATATGGTATCAGACTTGGCGGTTAGGGGCTAGGCATGCCCTAACCATCCTACAGTTCGCACCATTTGTGCGGTTGTGCCTGATGTTGAGTTTTTACATATATATGAGCGTGGGGGCTAGGTTGAGGAGCAAGAGGTGCATTTTGGTGATCCAGAGACAACAAGTTTGAAGGGAAACTTCCAGGAAGCCTATCTTCTTCAATTTTTGGCCAAACGAGGTGCTTAAAAAGACCAACTAGGGGTTTTTGGACATTCTGAAGCTATTGGAGCCATCTATTTGGAATTTTGAGCATTGTAAAGCACATACTTTATCACTTTGAGAAAATAATACAAAAGATCCATTGGAAGCTAGACCAGGAGATGTAGCCCAAGGGAGGGGTGAACTCCTTTATCATTTGTTGTGTTATGTGTTTTTTGTTCACTATTATTTTCTACTATTTATATGCATCTTATATGAGTTATTTCTATAGAAGTTGCGTTTGCAAAATTGATCCATTTTCATTTGAACACATGAATTAAAACTTGCAAACATTTTCAAGAATACAAGTCTTCTTCATTTTTAGATCAAGTTGGTATCAGAGCATAGGTTTTTGAAGACTTGATTATTTGCAAGTGTTTTGTTTTCTGATTCTCACAAGGTTGAAACTCACAAGAGGAGAAGGTCAACTTGTAGAGCCAATTTCTCACCCTTCAAGAAGGAAGATTATATCATCACCACAAGCTTTAAGGAGGCATTCACCAAGTATGGCTCATGAAGAGAGTCATGAACATATTCCTACAGAATATGAAGATCTCAGAAAGGATTTCATGGAAATGAGAGAAATGATGAAACTCTTGATGGAAGAAAGGAATACAAGGTTGTAAGGTGAAGGTTCCAACCCTTCAAAGCACAAGGGAGACAATGGTGATAAAACTCCAAATGGAAATGGAGGGAATGGTGCTTCTCCACCACCCTCACCTCCATCTTCTTCTTCTACCAGTTCAAGACCTCTTACAAATTCTCCAAAAGGACATGGTAAAACTCCTTCCCAAATTCATTTTTTAAAGATTGATATTAAATTTGAATTGCCAATGTACAATGGAGAGGTAAATGCTGAGAAATTAGATAATTGGATTCGTCAGATTGAGGTCTATTGTAGGATACAAAAAAATTCAAGATGATGAAACTAAGATTCAACTTGCTTCTTTAAGATTGGATAGTGCAGCACTCATTTGGTGGGAATCCAAGACTCAAGAGGACATGAAGAAACATGGTAAAATTTTAACCTCTTGGAATGATTTTATTGTTGCAATTAAAAAACAATTTTACCCATTCGCATATATGCAAAAAGGTACTATGGATTGGCAAAATTTTAGACACGCTAAAGGACACAGTATGCAAAGATTTACTCAAGAATTTAGGAGAAGAGATTTGGTTTTGGGAATAGATTTGTCTTCTCAAGAAACTTTACTCAAATACATTGGAGCTTTACATAGTTATTTGAGACATACAATACTCATGTTTAATCCTTCAAATCTATATGAATTTTGTGTTCAAGCCACTCATTTGGAAGCAAGAGGAAGGAATGAAACTCATGAGGGTAACAATAAGCCTTTCAGTCATGGAGACAAAGGAAAGAAGAAGTTCAAGGGAAATGGAAAAAAGAATGGTGTTGTTAAGAAAGAGGGAGAAAAATTTACATGCAAACATTGTTCAAAAGATGGCCATGATGAAGACCATTGTTGGAAACTTCATCTTGAAAGAAAACCCAAAAAGTTTGGCAGCAAAGGGAAGTCAAAGACTGCTGCAACCATACACCATGATTTAGGTTCTGATTCGGGTGATGAAACACAGATTACACCGATGGGTTATCAAGGTAATGGTTCTATTGCAAGTACTAGTTCTTCAAGTAACAATAATCTCAATGTAACTCGACAAGAAAAAGAAAGAATATAACTTTTTCACATAAGGGTTGTTTCAACGCATACCAAGATAGATACTCTATTTGATATTGGATCTCAAGAAAAACTTATATCTGAAGACACTGTTAAGAAATTAAAATTGGAAACAATTCCACATCCTAAGCCATACCCTCTTGGTTGGATATGTGATAATGCTAAATTACAGGTGACAAGAAGGTGTAAACTTAGGTTTGCTATCACTGCAAATTTTATTGATGAGGTAGAGATTCATGTTATTCCTTTGGATATCTATGGTATTGTGTTGGGAAGCCCATATTTATATGATAGAAAAGTCATTTTTCATCATCATGAGAATAATTATCACTTGTTTAAAAATGGATTTGAGTACATTGTTACAGCCCATACAAAGAAGATGAATTTATCGCTTGTAAATGAGGGGAAAATGAAGAGATTAGTCAATGCTAGCAAGAATTTTGTTCTCTTAATGATTAAACCCAAAGATGATATTGAAAACGAAGTTTTCCAAGGTTGTGATGCAAAGTTGAAATATGATCTATTTGAGGTTGTTAATCAATATGATGAGATGTTTCAGGAACCAAAGGGATTACCTCCAAAAAGGGGTATCCAACATGAAATTCAATTGCAGGAAGATTTTCCTCTTCCAAACATTGGTATGTACAGGATGTCGGTCTTGGAGAATGCTGAAATTAAAAAACAAATCCAAGAGTTGCTTGACAAAGGGTTCATTGTGCCAAGCACATCGCCATGTGGATCTCCAATTGTGTTAGTGCCAAAGAAAGATGGTACATGGCATATGTGTGTTGATTTCAGGGCTTTGAACAAGATTATGGTAAAGAATCTCTATCCTCTTCCTAGAATCGATGATCTTCTTGATCAATTAAAATATGCTAAGTATTTTACTAAGTTGGATTTGAGAAGTGGATATCATCAGATCAAGATTGTCGAAGGAGACACATGGAAGACATCTTTCAAAACGAAGCAATGTTTGTTTGAATGGATGGTAATGCCTTTTGGACTTTGCAATGCACCGACTACTTTCATGAGAGTTATGAATGATGTCTTAAGGCCTTTTCTTGATGATTGTGTTATTGTCTACTTGGATGACATTTTGATTTTTAGAAAATCTCGTGAAGAGCATGTTAATCATGTGAAGCAAGTTTTGGATGTTTTGAGAAAGGAAAAGTTGTTTTTGAAGATGTCCAAATGCGAGTTTCGAAAAACTTCACTTATTTACTTGGGGAATATTGTTGGTGGAGGCAAATTAAAAATTTATCCCTCTAAGGTCAAAGTCATATTGGAATAGCCCAAGCCCAACAATGTGACAGAGGTAAGAAGTTTTTTGGGAGCAACCCAATATTGGAGAAAGTTTATTGCTAACTTTTCTTCGATTGCAGCTCCACTACATGTAGTGACAAGTGTCAAGCAATTTTTTCAATGCGGAGGCAAGCAACAAAAGGCTTTTGATACTTTGAAAGAGAAGATCAGTTCAACGCCAGTTCTTTCACTTTCGAATTTAAGACAACCTTTTGGAATCCAAACAGATGCAAGAAATTATGCAATGGGAGCAGTCTTATTACAACATGGTAAGCCCATTTGTTTTCATTTTGAAACTTTTAATGGTGCTGTGATTAACTATCCTACTTATGATAGGGAGTTGTATGCATTGGTGCAAAGTGTGAAAAAATGGAAACATTATTTGTTGGGGAAAAAAAACATTGTCCACACAGATCATCAACCACTGCAATACTTACAATCACAAAAAAAGCTACAACAAGCAAGGCACTTCATATGGATGGGCTTTCTACAACAATTCCACTTAGTCATAAGGTATAAGAAAGGAATTTATAACAAAGTTGTTGATATGATTTCAAGGCCTATTATTAGTGCTTCAGTTACTCTTAAGCATAGTCCTATCATGCATGAGAGTTATGTTGAACAATATGCTTTAGATGCTGATTTTAAAGAAGTATATGAGACTTTTTGTCATTCTAACCATGTTGAGGAATTGAATTACCATGTGCATGACAATCTTTTGTATCATCTTGGCAAGCTATCTATTCCACAAGGTGAAAGAATCAACATAATAAGAGAAGCCCATTCTTCTCTTATTGCTAGTCACTTTGATGTAGGCAAGACAGTGGCTAATTTGCAAAGGTACTGCTATTGGCCTAAAATGAATGAAAGTGTTTCAAGATATGTTTGAGGATGTTCATTATGTGCCACAAGAAAACCTAGCAATCAAAATTTGGGTTTGTATACTCCATTTTTGGTTCCTTCTTGTCCTTGGGAAAGTATTTCTATGGACTTTGTAGGAGGTCTACCTATGTATAAAAGAAATCATGATCATCTTTATGTTGTGGTTGATAGATTTAGCAAAATGTGTATTTTGATGCCTTGTAAGAAGCAGGTTACAACTGAGAAAACAACACAAATGTTCCTTCAAAATGTTTGGGTACATTTTGGATTGCCTAAATTGATTATTTCTGATCGGGACTCTTGATTTATTGGAAGTTTTTGGTCGAGTTTATGGGCACTCATGGACACCAAACTGAAAAAGAGCACAACTTTTCATCCACAAATCGATGGTCAGACATAAGTGGTAAATAGAACAATGGTGCATCTTCTTCGTGGTTATTGTAGCAAGCATCCTAAACTTTGGGATGAGCATTTACACTACATTTAACATGCTTACAATCAAGCTAAGCACTCTTCAACTCAAACATCTCCATTTGAAGCATGTTTTGGCTATTTGCCCAAATCTCCTTTAGATTTTATCTTTGGGAAGGATATTTCTATTGATGGTCAATATGACATTGACAGGGCAGAAAAGTTCATTGAACAAATTCAGTCGATACATCAAATGGAGCAAGAGCAGTTGGAAAAGAGACAAGCCAAGTACAAGACAAGACATGACAAGCATCATGTTGATCACAGTTTCCAAGTTGGAGATGAAGTTTGGATTTACATTAGTAAGGATAGGCTTAAAGGAGAAGGTAAAAAACTGAAACCAATTCGATATGGTCCTTTCAAGATTCTTGACAAGATTGGTAACAATGTCTTTCGTTTAGATTTGCCTCCTTATATGCAAATGTATGCAGTTGTTAATGTTGAGAATTTGAAATTGTATGAGACTCCTTTGATTGATGATCAAGGATAACATGTTCATATTCCTTCTATAGATGATTTCTCCCCAGAACATCTTACAAAACTGCATGAAGATACAATCCTCGACAGAATAATGAGAACTTCAAAATGAGGAAATGTGGAGTATCTTCGAGTTGGTCTTAAAGGCACAAATCCAAGAAAATCCAAGTGGATTGAGGTTGGAAAGGTGAGGGAACTATACCCTCATCTTCAGATAGACTGAAAATAGTCTTTTGGAGGTCCGAAAGATTTCCATTGGGGATGTGTGATCCAGGGGATGAAATTTTGCTCAAAATTCAAAGTGCTCAGAATTGCTTCAAATCGAATGGGAGCATAGGCCTCGTCGTCACAAACCCAATGCAACTTGTTTGGGTTCAAAAGAACATCAGATGAGAGAGATATCGTGTTCTGTTCAAATCGACAAACAAGCAAAAAAATTGTGCTCACTGTACAATCCATATAGTCTGTACGGATGTTGACGTGGCAGACTGTACGACACATGGTAGGTGTGGTTGGAATTCAGGTGGACAAGTTGGTGTTTGACACGTGGCTTGTTTGTGACGAATTGGATGGCAACATGTGGCCCAATCAATGGCCGCCATGTGTCCCATAAACATTGGTTAAAACTTGTGTAGTCGGCAGGAATCGACCTCGCGACCTCTGAGTAGGGGTATGGCCTTGGGAAGAGCTGCCCAACTAGGGTGCCACTATGGTGGTTGTTACCACTATATGGTTTTGTTTAAATTTGAATTGCAATGTGTTTCGGAATGGGAACGGACAGGGCTGTGGCTAAGGCCCAGCCCCCGTCCATATGTATATATATCATGTGACTACCGGCACATGTATTTCAAACAGAGCCATAACACATATAACCAGTGGTCCATACTGCCCATAACACATGTGGCCATTGGTCAATGCATTGTGCGGAAGTTTTATTACCAACAGTTATATAAACTGCGCCAAAACTTGTCGCATTATCATTTGATTTGGGACTTAGCCCTTTTTTTTGTATGTGCGCATGGTCGTATCGTAGACCATATGCCCTCAAACTTGGTGGTTAGGGGCTAGGAGCGCCCTAACCGTCCTAAAGTTTGCACCATTTGTGCGGTTGCGTCCAATGCTGAGTTTTTACACATATATGCACATGGGGGCTAGGTTGAGGAGAAAGAGGTGCATTTTGGCGATCCAAGGACAACAAGTTTGAAGGGGAACTTCCAGGAAGTCTATCTTCTTCAATTTTTGGCCAAACGAGGTGTCGAAAAAGACCAGCTAGGGGTTTTTGGATGTTCTGAAGCCATTGGAGCCATGTATTTGGAATTTTGAGCATTCTAAAGCACATATTTTAGAACATTGAGCAAATAATACAAAAGATCCATTGGAAGATGGACCAGAAGATGTAGCCCAAGAGAGGGGTGAACTCCTTTATCATTTGTTTTGTTATGTGTTTTTTGTTCATTGTTATTTGCTGCTATTTATATTCATCTTATATGATTTATTTCTATAAAATTTGTGTTTGCAAAATTGATCCATTTGCATTTGAACACATGGATATATTTTTCCATCACAAAACAGGTTACCCTTAATCAACGGTACTGAAACCACGAATTAATCGCCATTTCGTAGTTTCAGATACTGGGAGTTAGAGGTGTCAAGGACACTCACGACAAGAATGATAAAATCGTGAAATGCAAAACCATGAATTAATTGTCATTTTGGAGTTTTGGTTACCGAGAGTTGGAGGTGTCAAGGACACTCACAACAAGAATGATAAAATCGTGAAATGTGAAACCACGACTTAATCGCCATTTCAGAGTTTCGGATATCGGGAGTTGTAGGTGTCAAGGACACTCACGATAAGAATGATGAAATCATGAAATGCAAAATATCAAAGCAAGTAAAAGAATCCATTTCAGAGTTTCGCAGACCGGGAAATCAAGGATCAAAGGAACTTTGACCTTTGAAGTAGAGAACCTCAAAATCCTGAAACAGACACATCAACCAACCACGTCATATAAGGACACATGGCACAATCAGGCAATGGCAGGTGTCAAGATGATTCAACATTTCAAGCACATGTAAGTCACGAATTTGAGTGACATGTGGCAGTTATTCGACACATGTCAATCCACATGTGACATCAACAGGTTTACATCACATCAGAACTTTCTATTTGATGGTTTTACATAGCAAGCATAAACTCCGCCATCATGAAGTCTCAAACTTCGAAATGTCGAAAGGGACTATTGTGAGTCTCCAAAACTCGAAAGGAAAAACTTTGAAATCCCATCAACCGTCCATCTCGGTAGGTTATGTGAATTGTCTGATCACTTCGGAGATTTTATGATCATGAATTTTATAATGTTGGAGTCACAATGACTCGAAGGGAAAAACGTCGAAATCTCATCAGTCGTTCGATTAAGAAAATAAGGGATCAGATTATGAATTTTTGTGAACCATTGATCTAGCTCCATTTCGGGGATTGTGGCTTGCCAAAATGTGAAAGGCATTTTGATTAGGCCCGTGGTCACAACTAGTGGGCATATGGAATAAGCGAGAGACCCAGTACTTGTAATCCAAAAGTGAAGATGAATTTGAATATGATCAGAGGATTATGAAATATCCGTACTCTGAGTTTAACTAGAAGGAATTATCTAACCATTATCTTGTATCTGAATATTTAAAAAAACAAAAACTATAGGGGCCTATTTATATTTAAAATTTTCTGAGAGGAGTGTAGACTACTACTCTACTTTTACCTAAGTCTATTTGGTCATTTTCATCGTGTGATTATGTGTATGCACTAATGCATGAGGCCTAGGCCATCAACCCCCAAAGTCATTTGTATTGTAAACATATGGTAATGGGTTATTTGTAGGGTCTAACACGTAAGGATTTGGCCATAAAGTCCCAAAGTCGTTTGTGTTGTTAAGACTATGGTAATGGTTATAGGTACAAACAAATAGGAAAGTAATTATAATTATAAGAATTGAAGAAAACTTTGAAATGAGGAGTAAACACTTATCATCGATCAGAAAAATTTAATTTGAATGGTAATGAAAGTCGACGACAGTAAGGAATCTTGCAAACTTTCAGACTCAAGCTTTACAACATAAATTTTACTTCCTTGAATCTCAAACTATTCAAGGATATTTATACAAACAATTTTTTATTTTTATTTTCAGATATTTTTTGAAGTATATTACATCGGCCTCTTGCCCAACCTTTCCCTGGTCTACTTTTGTCCTCTCCTACTATATTTTTGGCGTATTTTCTCTCTCCCACTATCCCGGAGATGCTCCAGCTATGAGGGAAGTCGAAATGCAATTTAGCCTACAAGCCAAACCAACCCTGCATGGTTCTCCATTCACCACCTTCTCCCTCACTACTATCCTCCTATTTGACCACCTCGTCCTCTTCCCTAGCACAGTTGACTCAAATTATCGCTTCTCTCCCACCCCTTGCTGTGTCCCTTGCCAACAAAATGGAGGGGTTAGACTGCTCAGGGCCCACACTCGACTACAACCCAAGACATTTACACAATTTGGAATTTGTTTCACACCTAATTCCTTTGGCTCCTCCAAAATCTCCGTCCACCCAGTCGCTTTAGGACAAGCCTTGCGATGCCCAATTTCAGATGGATGGTCTAGAAGCCAGTCAAAATTCACGATGACAAACCCAATCTCTAGCCGGTTCCAATGCTGACCTAGAATGCGAGTGGAAAAAAGGCCTTGCACTCATGCAAAGCCTGGTATCTGACCTATCTCGCGACATGGACGACCTCCGATTCTGCCTAGAGACCCTGGACAAAAAAGCCTCTCGATTCCTGCAGTTGCTCTCCACGTTACAGGGTTCTCATAACCTCCCACCAGAGATAGGCCAAGCAACAACAACCCAACCAACAATAACCTATGCATGAGTGTTGGCACTCGAAACTTTGGTCCACGCAGAGTCAGACCATAAGGAGTAGAGGCTTCCATCACAACCAGAGGATGTCTAGAGGGAAGAGCATGTGCCATCATAGATGAAGGACACCATGCAACTGGACCACACACCGATCGAGGAGGAGAAACATCCTCCTCGGGACACAACATTTGGCGCCTTCTGCATGGCTATGTTGCCACACTACAACCCTTACCGATGGTTTGTCTCTTGTTTTTCTTTTTTGTTTCCTAATGTGCATTCCAACCTTTCATGCATTTTTCCATGGCTTTTATAGTTATGTTGTCTACACTTTCCACAGTTATAAAGGCCACACTTACAGGCTAGAGTTTTGAACACTTTTTGCATCAGTAATAGTCTAGACTTCAGTTATGAAGTGGTTCGGCTGGATGAGCTGGTTTCGTCTTAGGGAAACTCAATATTTACAACATGAAACCATGGAAATTCTCTGTAGTCCTTCATTTTGACATACTTTTATACAATCTTACTTATAAAAAAAAATTATTGAATATAATTTAAATAATTGTTTATACTATTCATTAAGTAAAACATGTTATAGCGTTTTACAAATTACTATAAATCTTCATACAATGTTATAATATTCTGTAAATTAATCAGTCTCATGTACATGACGAAATTGTTGGGTGCAAAACTGACATAGTGGAAGTGTTTGGTGCAAAATGTATATCACGGAACACGCTGGACATGAAAAGTTTGAACACGAGACTCCGTATTTGTTCGGTGCATTTATATAAATTACTCTTATGTATATGACCGAATTGTTGTGGGAAAAATGTATATGATGGAAGTGTTGGGTGAAAAATATATTTCAGAGGACAGGGTGGCCATAAAAAATGAAAAAAGTGAACCCACGACTTCGCCAACCCGCCACTCCATAATTGTTGGGTTACATTGGTTATGCATTGAATATTTCATGTATTATCAAACTTAGATCCTAGGAGCCTTCATTCATGTACCAAACATTAATAATTTATTATCAATTTCAAATAAAACTAATTTAGGAATACTAAATTCTGCATGAATACCACGTGTACTGCAACTTGCAGCCCACTCATTATACAGACTAAGGTTTATATGATCCAGGATTAGAAAAATAAGTGTTTAGGAATTATATAGATAAGATACCATAGAAGTTAGAGGTTATATTTATAATTTTAAGAAATGAGAGTTGAATCAATTATACTTGTTATGGTTCATAGGGGTCATAAAATTTTGGGTGTAAATGGATTAATTAAGCTTTATACTCATTACATGTTATAGGAATTAATGATTGGAGATTGAGGTGGTTGGGTTTGGGGTTGGAAACTATAAGAATTAGGGGTAATAGAGGTTAGAAGTTATAGTGGTGAGGGATGATATGGATTATATTAATTTGATATTGCAAGGATAATATATACTATCTCTATGTATTTGATAGAGCTTAAGATAAGATAGTTATTAATCCATCTTCATAACTAAAAAAATTTATTCAAAATTATATATGTGTATTTTAAATTATTAATATTCTTCTCTATAGTTAATAAATACAAAATTTAAATTAATTTATTTTCATATATTTCAAATTAAATTTTTTTGTCTAATTAAAATAAATTTACAATAATATATTTAATATAATATATTAAAAATATATATAATATTTTTTCATATATAATATTTATTAATATTTTTTAATCCCTCATTTCCAAACAAGACAGAGTAACAAATAAGGCCACAAACTTGAGAAAACTTTTATGTTTTTTTAAAAAGTAGCTAACCTTGTTTTCCTATATGGCAAAATACTATATTCACATGAAACATTTATGTTGTCTGTGCAAAAAATGTTTGTGTTTTCCTATATCACAAAATACTATATTCATATGAAATATTTATGTTGTCTGTGCAAAAGGATGTTCACTGGAAAATTTTGCAGTTATCGAATTTTTTATATCACTCAACATTTTACTATAAATATAGGTAGTTAACGATTGACAACAATATTTCTTCTGATGAAGCAAAATTGTGTTTTTATTTGTTTATTTTAAAAAAAAATTGACCAGTTTGAACCATATAAAATAAAGTAAATCCGTGGGTTCGGTGAAAGAGTCGTGTAGCAATTTGAAAGAGTGGATTGAATAATTTTGAATGATCTCAATTAGTGCTTACTCGTCGTTTATTTTTGAAACTCTCTTATCTAAGGTGATTTGAACAAGTGCAATGGCAGGGGTGGGATAATCCATCTGTCTTATCGAAAGCCATTTGAACACACGCGGTGGGATAATCCATCTCTCTTATATAAGGTGATTTGAACAAGTGCGGTGTGGGATCATGCATCTCTGCACGGAGTCTACATTATCAACTGGGCAAGCTTGTGGTACTTGAAAGACCGATTCTTAAAAGAACAAATCTTCAACAGCTTGGTTTGATAGTAACGGTTTCATAATTATTATATTGGGTATGAGGATAGAAGATTTAAGAAAATGTTTAAGAGTTTCAAATGACATCATGCATGGGTAATTGTGTGGTTTACGGATTTCACATATTTTGGGGAGATTTATTTTTTTTGAAAGAATGCTAAGCTTTAGAAACGAATCTCACATATTTTGGGGAGTTTTATTCTTTGGAAGAATGTCAAGCTTTAAAGATTAGAGTTTTGGATTAATTGAATATATTTTTGAGACAAATTAAGTAATTTAGAAAGTATTCAGGTGGAAAGATTCTTAGTATTATGGTTACTGTCATTTTTACATAAAGATCTTATCTATTAACATTGCATAAAAACTAACATTTAAATCCCTTTCTTAAAAATTTCATAACCTTCTGGATTAAGTAAAAACAAACTAACTACACAGGTTCTTTTCTGTGCTAAATTTATGAGAACGATATGAAACAAGTGTTTTGAGTTTGTTAATTTTTTTTATTAATTTACTTAATATTATATTTTTAATAGATATAAATTAATGTGGTATTTAATCCTTAGATATATAATTTATATATATAATAGAAACATTTGATTTCTTCACATTTTCATCAGCATATTTTTTTCTAAAAAATGTTGAAATTCCAGATTTGAGTTATTGAGTTTGTATAACTCCAGTTAACCCAAAAGTTTTTCAGAGTACTGAATTCATTTATGCATCTATAAATGCAATTTAAACAACAATAAATGGTTATTTCACCAATATTTGGTTGACCAAATTTGTGTTCAAAAGATGGACAACACCTCTCTATATATAATAAGTACAAATATAAATATAATCCAAATTGTTAATTAATTTTGATATTTTATTAATAAAATTTAAATAACTTCTTTCAAGATTAATCTTAATAGCTTTTTTACAATTGACCTGATATTTTATATAATTTTCTCAAATATTTTGAAACTACTTTATAATTTTCTTAAATATGTTGACCTGATATTTGTTTGCTTATTTTTTTTATAGATTTTGAGAATTTGTAAACAACTAGAATTTGCAAACAAGCTACTAGATGTTTGGAATTTGTAAACAAATGCCATACTATACATGTCTAGTGTGAACCAAGACTGGATTTAGGATTTCAATAAAAATAATTAATTAAATAGTTTGATCAAAGTCTCATTATCAACCCTAAACAATTCACCATTCTGTTATAAGTTGGAACTTTTTATTCAAACATAAAGTAATATGCAAACTCAATGAGAAAAGAATTACTACAGGAACAAAAAAGCAAAAATGTAGAAAATCACATGGAATAAAAAACAAAAGCTCATTCAAACTAGATATTTTGTAGATGTAATTGTAAAAGTGCAAACTAGATTTGTAATGTCTTAAGTTAAAAAAAAAAAAGTACATGTGTTAATTAGTGGGGTTTCCTTATAAAGGAACACTCTATACACCCAGCCTATGTTATGATTAAAGGGTATGGAAGATGTGTGAAACCTACATTCAAGATGTTATGTCCAGTGATATAGAGAAGAATCAAATGTAAATGATATACCAAAAAAAATAGAAAATAAGAATAAATACAAGGACATGCAAGGAAAAATCATTTACATGAATATTAAAAAACAACAAAACCCTTATACCAATTAAGGGTTAGTTTGAATTGCAAGATAATGACCAAACTGAACCAGAGCCTTCATACTAATTAATGACCTGAAGTGGCAAAAGAACAGGGAGGTGATTATAATATCATTTGTCAGCGATTAAGATTTAATTACTAATGAAAACCAATATCGGCTGAACGTACCTGCAATTTAACGGAATGGATGTCTGTAGCTGTATTTGATCGATCCATTGCAAACTACTGTAGACTTATTATTGGCACGCCCTTCTCTTCAAGTTTTCTTATCCACAATCAACCCTAACCAACGAACTAACACATACAAAAACAAATCTCACAATCAACCCTAACCAACGAACTAACACAGACGAAAACGAATCTAATAATAGAACATTAAGCAATTGACTGACTGTGAACCGGCACATCCACACCCACACAACTCCATGAACAAAATAAACGTACAGAAACCACATTAACCAGATAACCTCACCAACGGCTAATTTCTCATCGACCTGTGCTTTTTAGAAAGACCGACACTCCCACTTTCTAAACCTGTGCTATTCTAAAAAGACCGGAATCTTAGCGTATTAATTTACAAGTGCCAAATTATTTTTACCATTTTATAAAAATTCCGCTTACAACGTCAATATCGAAAATGGCAATTATGATTTGGCATGTCCTTTACAATAACTACATGTCAGAAAAAGTCATAAAATATTCCTTGCTATGCCATCATCTCAAGAATACCCAACGGTTATATTTGAGGAGCACGCCAATCGTTTTGATAATATATAACAACTTTATAATATAATTACAAATATTTAAATTAAAAAAGTCGCCATAAACGCATCTCATAAATAACGCTTTCTTTTACATGGATACAAAAGTTAATCATAATAAAATGTGACATAGTGGTGTGCTTAATGATGCCATGATAAATTTTTAGAATTAATAATTTTTAAATGTTTATTATTAAAATGGATGTTTATTAAAATTTAAGAGATATGGATTTTTAGAATTAATAATAATCAAATATTTAATAAGCATTAAATATTTGTTATTATATGGATGTGTATTAAAAAATAATTGTTTCATAATTTTAAAAAATAATTTTTCATTATTTTTAAAAATATTTTTGGTGGTGAGTTTTTTATTTCTATATATAATTTATATGAGTCTATTAAAAATTATTTTGTAAGTCTAATGATTTAGAACAAGTGTTAGATTTTAGCAATCAAATTTTTAAGTGGAGAGGGTTTTTGATCTCATGAAAAATAGATTATTATTATTATTGTTATTATTATTATTATTATTATTATGTAGGTGTCTTAAGAACAACCCAATAATGGGTAAAGAGATCCTAAAAATAACCCCAAAGGGACACAAAAGCTAGATGGTATGCCACAAAGAAAATATAAAAATAGGAACTCAAAAGAAATCAAGTTCAAGAAATCTCACCACGGAAATAACCCCAAAAAAGAAATCCCAAAAAAACCCCTCATGGCTAGATGGACCAGGTGAGAGTGGTATGAAAACCTTGACATCAACAGAACGAGATAACTACATCATCTTTGAATACTTTGACCAACAAAAACACCAACAAAAGAGATGACCAGAAGTTGGATGCCCTCTCAAAGGACCTCAAATTTCCATGCACCAACAAAGCATGCCCAAAGATAGGACCTAAAAGCTCTAGAAAAACCCCCACTAGATAGGAGGAAAAAACCATCAACAACCACCAAAAGAAGTTAGATCTGAGCATATATCAAACACTGAACAAAAAAATGAAAACAGTGGGAGGAACTGCAAAGAAGGAGAGGTACAAAGCAGAATATCCAAGACCCAAACCCAGATATGTGCACCTACATAGGCTGATCTGCAACATGAAGAAAAATAAACTACAGAAGGAAAAGCCCTAGAGACCCTTGCCGAGAGTAGGAAAACATTCAAACATCCAAAGAGAACCCAAATGTAGGACATACCAGGTCTCAGTGGCATACAAACCTCTCAATAATAAGAGAGGGTCCAAAAACTCCAATCCCTTCCATTAAAAGTATTAAACTCAGCACTCAAACTTTGAAACCAATAACATGAAGCCCATGGTATGCATCAAACCCTTATAGCGACCCTGAAACTAGAGAGGGTGGTCAAATGGACACACCACATATGGTTGTGGGAAAATAGAGCAAGCCTCTCGAAGAAAATTTCGATGAAACATAGGTAGGTCTAAGACAACCAATAAGACAAAGGTCGTGAGCACAATAAACAACACCACCACCTAAAAGAATACAAGACCTGGGAAAGAAAAACTCGATGTAAGCAATACAAGAGATATGAGGTGAGATAACTGCATCACCACGAGGACCACACAACAAACGATGAACCACCACCACCATAAAAAATCCGTCTCTCCTAGAATAGAGAGCCCGATCCGTAAAATAGTAGCCTTAGATCGAAAAATCCCCGTAAAAAACATCCCTGAAAAAGACGTCGCAACATGGAATAAGAGTCATGGAGATGGTGGCTTCATTGGTGAAGGCGATCATCGAGTAATCTCCAAGATCATAGACATATTTCAAACTCTGCGTGCGGACCCTAGAAGAAAAAACAAAGCGGGGGGTCTGTGGCACTCCACACGTGAACCTCAGGATAAAAAACAAAGCGAAGGGTTTAGGACATGGAAGTCCTAGCTGCATACTAGATCCAATCTCTCTCCAATACACATTCCAAATTTAATAGTAATTACTTTCAAAATATTATTTCTAATGTATATGTTTTTTGAGTGGGCCTAATGGTTAAGAACATGTGTTTCCTCGGAAGGGATATGTTATACCGTCCTAGACTTTACCAGTCAAAAATAAATTATTATTATTATTATTATTATTATTAATTATTTAATATTGATTTTATTTATATTTAGTTATTTGTAATATATGTTAGTGGAGATTAATCATCATGATCATCATTATTTGTGAAAATTAATGCATATGTATATATACCCAACAATTTCAATCGTAAAGTCTACGAAGGTATACATACCCTATCCCCCTGTGGATTTGAACTTGTGACCTCTTAGGAGGAAACACATGTTCATAACCATTAGACCCACTACTAAGCTACATAGCTTTAAACCTTCATATATATATATATATATATATATATTGTTAAATATTGAATATGCTAAAGAATGATCACATTCCATCCATGGTTGTGAATGGAAGTTTTCCATGTTGATAAAGTTGTTAAAGGTTAAGGATCACAATGATATAAATATGTGTCTTTAAATTACTTGTGTAAACAATGGTAGTGAAAATAAGAGTGTTTATCCCACACCATCATCCGTATTGAGCTTCAAAAATGTGTTAAATGGTGTTTTTTTTTGTTAGAAAGTATGAGTTAAAGACTTCCAATTACCCCATCTCTCTCTATTTATTTTTTTAACTTTATTTTTTAAGGGGAATTTTTTCCAAGCAGATGTGTATGCATAGAGGGCCATGAGTTGTATTGTAGCTAGAGTTTGCATAAATGAAAGATGGAAATGATTTAAAGATGGTTTTCCCATTTGGGTTTCTAGGGTAAATTTTTTGTGTGAAACATTTATGTGATTTTATAATTGTGTAATGGATTCTCATTTATAGTTTGACTCAATGGATGTTGTGGTAAACTATTTGTAGAATGGATGTTGAGTTCTGTGTTGGATTCAATATGCAAGTTAGTCAATGCAATCCTCTGTATTTTATCATTTCCTATGTTTTCTTGATCGTTTGAGAATACATTCCGAATTATAATTGTGTCAAGTTCACTTAAACTTTAATTCTCCATTAGCAAGTGTTGAAATCCAACAACTATAGAATCCACTTTGTCCATCCAATTAATTGAAAGGGATCAATGACTATAATGATATAGCTCTTGTATCCATATCTTTCAAAGAAAAGATATGAAATTCAAGATCAAGAAAGAGTTGTTGCTCCTATTCCTTTTTAATCCTAACATATACATGATGAGATTCTTTCAATGGTAGAGTATATATATAAAACATAAGTAGCCTTGAAAGACACACTAGAAGAAACTAGGAAAAAAGAGGTAATTTAAGTGAAGAATAAGATGGATGAAGTCTTTACAAAATTGTAACATACCCAATTCCTCGGTACCTCAAAAATTCACATTTTTGACTAATTTTTAATTTTTGATACTCATAATAAATAAAGAAGCATGTCGAAAGAATATAAAACAATCAAGAAACATATTAAACAATAAAATAAATTTGTGCTCAAGCCATGCACAGCATTAGTTAAAAAAAAATGGTATAAACTTAACATGGAGATAATAAATACATAATGCAAATATAATCTACACAGAAACATAAAGAACTTGTCTTTTAATGACAACTTCACTTCACCAGCTCACTACAAACATGGGAAGTTCCACCCAACCTTAGGATTTGTTCCACATAAACTCTATATAGCAAGGATGGTGCCTAAACCAACTCTAAGAAACATACTAGTCATCTATCAAGCTCTCACAATTTTCTCATCCACACAACAAATCCCATTTTTCTAGATCTCTTTCCCCTTCACAATGTACAATGCAAAGAAATCAACCCTCTTCTCTCGAGTGTAGTCCCTTAGGCTGCTCCACTTCTTTCTATGGCTCCAGTTCTACTTGTAAGGAATTCTCAATGTTAGAAACCCAAAGGATTCTAAACTATGGATAGTTCTTTCACAATTTCCATAATTCTCATGCACAATAGAATAATCAATATTTACCTACAACCAACTAGCAATGACTCTCTAACTCCAAAAATTCATTTCCATACCCCAAAAATCAATAATAAAAAAAGAAATAATGGATTAGGAATGAAGTAAGTAAACCCCCAATAACCAAAAGCATGGTTTATATAATTACATGCAATAATGCACCATGCATCATCCCCAAGAATATCATGTGACCATTTTTCCAAACTAAATACAAGACAGGTGGATAAACTATAATAAAAGGCATAGCCCTTTTATCTTCCTCTCTCGTGGAATCATAGACCCCTATAAATATTTTCTTACTTTTTCTGCATCTTTTGATGCATTATTATTATTAATATTCAAAGTATGACATTTTTGGGCTCTACAACCTTTCAACTTTACAGGCACTCTCGCATTTCATCAAATAATTTTATTTTATTATTAATATGTGGACTCAAAAATAGGGTATCACATTCACCTCCTCCTTATTTTCCCACTATCCTTAGTGCATATCAACATGAAGGTGTGTGTGTGTGTGTGTATATATATATATATATATATATAATTTCGATAAAAAAAAATATATGGGTATGCCTCCTGCATTGTATCTTCCAACTCCCATGTCAACTCTTCATGGCTATAACATTTTAATTGGACCTTTACCTTCCTTATGGATTTGTTGTAGAGAACTGTGACCTTCCTCTCTAGTATATGCATTGGTTGTACTTGTAAGTATCCTTCTAGCTTCGCCCAAGTCAAAGTCCAATCAATGACATGAATAGGATCATACACATACCTTTTCAGCAAAGATACATGAAATACATTATGAACATTCATGGAAGTAGACAATGAAAGAATGTATTCAAATATCCTTATTGATTCCCTATTAGAGATTATATGTTATGGATTAGGGTTTTTATAAGTTAATGGGTTAGGGTTTATAAGGACTAGTGGTTATAAGTGCTAAGGTTTAGGATTTAGTATTTATAGTGTTGGGGGGTTATGGGGTTATACATGTTAATTCTTTGTTGTGATAGGTTTTAGGGGTTAGTAGTTAGTGTTTATAAGGGTAGGGTTTACTGGGATTTCATGTTCAGGGTTATGTCTGTTAGGATCAAATACTAGGGGTTATAGGGTTTTGATGTTAACAATGTGGATTATGAATATAAGGTTGAAGGGACATAGGTTATATGGGTTAGGAGTGTTAGGTGCTGAAAATTATAAGGTGTAAGCAGTGTAAGGGTTAGAATTTATAGGTTTCAAGGGCTGCAAGTTATACATGTTACACCTTAGGGGCGATGAATTATACCTATTATAGTTTAGGAGTTATAAGAATTACAAGGGATAATTATTAGGCATTAGAGTTTATATTCTTTAGTGGTTATAAGAGTGTTATGGGATAGTGGTTAGAGTAGATAATAATTATAAGGATTACACAAGATAAATAATATAGGGATTTAGGGATTAATTTTAGTGGTTATAAGGATTATTTACCCATTGTTGTAGTTAGGTGTTAGGGTTGGAGGGGTAATAAGGTTGATTTGGGATAGTAGTTAGTGGTTATAAAACATAGGTCATACATGTCATGAGTGTTAGATGGCTTATAGTTAGTTGTTGCAAGGGTCTATGTTTATATCTGTATGGTTTAAAGGTTACAAGGATTAGAGAATGTTGGTTATAAATGTTATTTGTGTAGTGTAACAAGGGTTAAATACTGTAAAGGATTACTCCTTATAGTGATTATAGTGGTTAAGGTTCAACTCTTATAGGGAACTTTATAAATGTTAGCAATTATAGAGGCTACATAAGTTTTATACTTGTTACGGGTTATAGAGATCATGGTATAAAGGGGTTATGAGTTAGGCGTTATTAAATTTCATGTTTATAAAAGTAGTAGGGATTATGCATTATAATTTTGGGGTTCATGGGTTATATGAATTAAGTGTTAGTGGATATTAATATTAAAGGTTCAAGTTGTAGGTGATAAAGGTTTGTACTTATATGGTTTCTAGGAATTTAGGTTTATAAGTGTTGTGGTTTTGCAAGTGAGAATAGGTAAGGGTAGGGGTGACTTGGGTGATTGGGTTAAGATCTTAAGGGTCATAATTATTTATATCATTAGTAGTTAGGGTTTTTTGGTTAGGGTTTATTTTTCCTATTCGTAAGTTTTAGGTGTTGATGTTGTGGTGGTTATATGGATTTTCAATTGTTATGGTGAAGGGTTATAGGTTATATGACTTAGTGGTTATAGGGTTTAAGGGTAAAGGGATATGCATGTTAATTGTTTAGGTCAATAATGATTATATGGGTTATCGTTCAAATTTGTTAGAGGTTAAATTCCTTAAGGATTATAGGGATTAGGGTTTAAATGATTATGAATTGGAAATTACAAGGGTTTTAAGGACTACAATGTTAAGGGGTGTTATGAGTAAAACTTGGAACTTGGGGAAACCACACGTTGAGGACTTTGTTCCTCCTAACCTTATACTAGATTCTTTGTAAACCTCTTTCACCCCCGAGATGAGTTCAGAATCCAAGGGGCTTCCTGGGTAGCCTCTTGCAAAATTATGAGTACTAGTTTGTTGTGTAATAATATAATTTCTCTGTGTCAAGTCAAAATAAGTGCATAGTCTTTCATAGCTATCAGTTCTCAACATAGAATGGTGTCCCATTCCTTTGTCATGAGTTTTCTTTTTTTCCTAGGACTTGTGACACTTGTGTTGATCCTCCTACTCACTACCCACTTGTCATATTTTATTTTACACATGTTCACAAATTATCCTATAAATATGGAATGTGTTGTTTTCTAGTTGAGTTAACTCCATAGCCCATCTCAGTTTGTTGCCACTTGGCCAACCCCTTTGGATTCCTAACTCCCTCTTTAGAAACTACTTCAACATGTGCTCCTTTTTACACATGTATTTTATTTTCATAAAATAATATAGTTTTACATTTTATATTTGGTTAATCAACCAAAGTGTCTTTTGGAAAAATAAATAAAATTTTAAAAATAAAAATAATAATAATTGCCAAAGTTTCAAGTAATGGGGTACCACAGCACGTGTCTTTAAATTACTTGTGTAAACAATGGTAGCGGAAATAAGAGTGTCAATCCCACACCATCATTGTATGAGATTTAACATTGTATTAAATAGTATTTTTTTTTATTAGAAAGAATGGGTTTACAAGTTGATCTGAAATAGATCAAAACAAGCCAATGGAAAAAGGATATAAGGCTCAAGTGCCTACAACTGTAATTAGGTGATTAATGAAGGTTGGATAAAATTAAAAAAATTGAAAATGTAAAATTAAATGAGACAAACAAGAGAATAAAAACATAAATAAAGGAAAAATAAAAAATAACAAGAAGAAATAAAAGACTTCGTATTACCCCATCTCTCCCTATTTATTTTTTTCACTTTCACTCAAGGGGTATTTTTTCCAAGGAGAGATGGGAACTTGGTTTTATTATTGTTTTTTTAGGTTGTTTTTATGTACAAGTTACACTGAGAATATATTCATTGCAACCATCATTGAAGACTGAGATCTATGTATAACATGGAGAATAGATACTAGAAGTAAATTCCATGGAGGATCTTTTTTGGTGACTTAAGTAGCATATAAGTCCCTCATTTATAGACCATAATGTATCAAAGAATTTGAATGCTTGATTATGAATAATTTATGATAACTTTGAAGATAATATGAAAATTAAGGGACATCAATTCTTAGCTTCAAGAAGAGAAAACACACTTGAATAAATAGACTGAGACATTTAACTAGAGAATAAGAGAGATGAAGAAGAAACTTGAGAGTTTTAAAAGACTATTTCCATCACTAAAGAATTGTTTTTTCTAATGCTAAGAATCCCTCACTATGGATATAGAATATTGGGAAAATATATTATTTCATCTCGTACACTCAAAAGATAAGGCCATCCAGTTGGTGAATCAATAGGAGGTTAGGTTCACTTAGATGATGACTCAACTATAACAAGAGTTGGTAAAGAAGGAGGAGGAATTGGAAAAGATCCAATTTCCACCACTGAAACTAGCAGCATGACCGAGACAAGTATGGTAATTTCATCTTCCATAGACATTTCTCTAGATCATCTTAGTGAATTTGAAAAGCATACTAGAGGAATTGGATGAAAATTGTTAAGGTATATGTTATATGATGGAAAAGGGTTAGGGAAAAGAAAGCAAGTAATCCTAAGCCCCAGTGTAGTTGAACAAAGGGTGAAACATGAAGGTCTGAGTTATGATGGCAGAGGGGAAAAGGACACCGAATCCAAGATCACATTTGTTAAGGAAAATGACATTCTAGAGTTGGACCACTCATGAGAAGGAAGATAAGAAGAAAACAAAGGTTGTATCCCACTACAATCTTATCCTTTTGTTTTAGGAATACATAAGAGAAGTGATGTAAATAGTTCAAGGACTCAACCTATATTTTCACTTAGACAGAGAAATGAGCATATTAGCTAGAAGAAAAAGAAGAATTGTCGGTATGCATCAGGTAAGGTATACCTTATTTGTCATTGTTGCGAGAAGAAAGTTCATAATTCGTTTATCTATTGGTAGAAACACAATCATAAGGAATTTTTTTAAGAGAATCAAGACACATGCCACAAGACATATTCCTTTCAAAGGAGGATTGGAAAGAAATATTTTGAAATACCACTTAGAATGAATTCCTTTTCAAAGAAAATAATTAAATACTAGTGTGATTCCTCTTGACCAAAATTTAGATGTAATGAACTACATTATCACTCTATTGAAGAACTTGAAACAATGCACAACCACCAATTTGTATAACCTTAAGAGATGCATATGGTGTACAAGGTCTATGTACAACTTGTATGGCATGCATATGTCCCCAAAGATATCTTATACACAATGTACAACCCTCATATAGAAGAATAAACAACAGATGACTTCAATAAATGTCACAAGCACTATATGAATGCTAGGTAATGATACCAATAGTGGTAAGGATTGAACTTTGTTGAATAGAAGGAATAATAATAACAATCTAGTTGTAAATATGCAACAACTATGTCACTACAATGATTGAGATCATTCCCAAATGGATAAATGACTTGGACAAGTGAGTGAACTTAGACATCGCTATAGTTGGGAATGCATTCTCACACCATCAAGAAAACACAGGCAATGATAAAATATAGAGAATTTCCTCCAATATCTCACATATTAAATCCAATGTAGAATTCAACGTCAATTCTACCATATTGTATCATAAGAATCTGTTGAATGGAAATGTAAATTAGAATTCATCACAGAGTGATAAAATCACAAATATAATTGACACAAATATTTTACCCTATAAATCCAAATGGGAAAACCAATGTTGAATGGTTTATCAATTACTTTCATTTCCACAATCTCTTGTTATAGTGCAATTCATGACACTTTGTGCATACTCCCTTTCTTGGTCGAAATACCCCTTTAGAGTGAAAGTAAAAAAATAAATAGGAAGAGATGGTGTAATGAGAAGGCCAATAGGCATGCCCTTTCTTTTCCCAATTATTAGTTCTTCTCTACTAATAGTACATTTTTATTTTTTCTTTTATTTCTCTTTTTATTCTCTCTTTTCTCGTTTACTTTTACATTTTCATTGTATTTAATAGTTTATATAACCTTCATTAATCACATAATTACACTTTTATGTATTTAGTCTTACAACCATTCACTTTTTTTCGATACATTTTGGATCATATTATAAGCCCATGCTTTCTAACTAGAGAAATACTATTTAATACACTCTCTAAGCTCAATACAAATGATGGTGTGAGCTCAACACTTATATTTCTACTACCATTGTTTACATAAGTAATTTTAAGGAATGCCCTTATTTACATCATAGCACTGCCTATCCTTGAACAACTCTCTCAACATCAAAAAATTCCATTCACAACCATGGATGGAATGAGATTGTTCTTCAACATATCTAATGATATTATTGGGTCTCAACATTCACTATGATGGAAATTGTTTAAGATTAAAGCTATGTTATGATGGTTGAGATCAATGTTCATATAGTAATAAGTAAAACAATTATAAAACACACAATGAAATTATGAATCTACAATAATTTTTAGTAGCATGAGTGCATTATAACATCTAAGGATTATAAGTAATTATGACCAAAATATATAATATTTTTTCTAAATAGTAATTTCACACACCCGACCCCTAAGTAGCCTTTTAAGGGATGTGGTATAAAGTTTTTTCCTTCCTATATATTCTCTCAGTTCCTCAAATAGGGGCACCATTTCCTTCTTCTCTCCAAGATCTTTCCAACGACTATAAACTCATCCAAAACTGAGCTCTGAGTCAAAATTTATGGCTTCTTGAACTTCTTGGGGTATCGTTGGTCAAAGGCCATGTCACACCCACATTGCTCCACCACATTCATACCATCCTACCTAGAACTGATCCGACCTCAATCTTCATCCTCTAGCAATGGCATAGCCACTGGAGGGTAGGTTACAGGGGATATATCCCAGGACTTCATGGGTAACATGCCTTTGGCCCCTTTGATATTATTGTACAAGTATACAAAATTCCTAGGAGTTTCGAAGTCCAAAGGAATCTTTCCACTCTGGTGTTGGAAAACTAAGAGAGGGGGGGGGGGTGAAGTAGTTGTTACTATGCTTAAACAATTATTCCCATTTTAAACTCTTTACAGAACACTCAACGATGATCACAATAATGCAAGGAAGTAAACAATAGAATATTCAACATCAATCACACACATGAAATATACAGAGACATATATTTCTTGATGAAACCCATAAAGGGAAAAACCTCTTCTTCTTGATATGATAAATAATCTTTATTTTTTGTACATTATAATTATTATGAGCTCCAACTCCTATTGAGGCTACAACCTCTTTTTTACAAGCACCAACTTGCTAAGAGAACCAACTCTCTGGTTTCTCTAACACCCACTAGAATGAAGCACTAATTCCTTGAGTTTTTCAACACCAACTATGGAAGCACCAACTTCCAGTCACATAGGCACCAACCTGTATAACAGACAATAATAGTTCTCCCTTGCACCACCCTACCACCCTGGTTTTTCTGGCTACAACCACATGGAAGATACAACTCTATGTGTTCAAGCACCTACTTGAAACTATGAGGACAACAATCCTCCCTACCACCTCCCTACCACCCTGAAATATAAATCTTTTCTTATTGAAATTTATTATAGTGATACAATGTTTATCAATGTCTTACCAGTCACTTTAATGTTCTGCTACACTTCTCTACTCTGTCTGCGTCAGTGTCCTCCTTCTCACATGCATTAGTGTTTTCTTGCTCACCTCCCTTATGCTTTTCGTTCTTCTGCACTTTATTCTTTGTGTTCCATTCATGTTCTATGCGTTATGCGTTTGCATGCTCTTCATTGCACCACTATTCTTCCCTTCAGGTTGTTCATTGCCCCTCAACCTTTCGACAATGTAGATGACCATAGAATCAACATCTTTTTTATGTTATGCCTATTTTTTCACGTCGAGTCCTCTTCCTAATCATCATAGCAACTCTTCGTCTCCTCTGATGGTTATTGTCAGTGTGTTCATCATCAGTGGGTGTTATACTGAGATTCCTTAGCTTCTCTAGCTATTTAAACTCTTCAACTTCTCTATCAGTTACAACCAGTCAATTATGGCTTCTTTGGCTTCTAATCCCATTCTTTCACATGACCATTAGCAGTGACCATATGCCTAGGCTTAACGAAATCTTGAGAACTTATCAATTCAATAATCACGATTCAATATCCTAAAATGGATGACTATCGTAACTTTGGCATTTCTCCCTTCGGAACTTTTGGGTTTCAAACATTTAAAAAATTCCAAATCAGAATTCCCGAACAGATGAGATGGTTTACATTTATTTCATGGAAATAGATAAATCATCATATTTGATTCTTACAAGGTTTAATCTAATGGCTAGGACTTAATCAAATGTTGATATGGATGGCCACCTTTTACATTGGGCCATCCTCTATTATACTTACGCTATCCTTCCACTGTATCTTGATCAATGGTTGAGAGCACACCCAACATCATATCGACAATCGATATCTCCTTCGTCTCTCTGGACTTCTGATATTTAAACTTACACTATCCTTCCATTAGAGTAGATCGATGGATGAGAATGCTCCCAAAGTGATCTCTCATATCAGACATCTCATGTCCGCTTCAGGACTTTGGCATTCATGACTTCAAAGTTTTTGTCATTTGCTAGTGGTGAAAATCCCAAAGTAATTATTATGGAGTGACGTAACTTATTGACGTCACATGTTGACATGGCACGAGTCAGTTTCCTCTTGAAATATGTCATCATATGATTATACCATGTGTACTTTATGACATGGTCCTTTGGCTTGATCTGCCATATGTCTTTTCTGACCTGGTCTGCCACATGTCCGTGCTGACGTGGTATTGTGACATGGTCTTCCACAGGTCCTTGTTGACATGGTCTATTGACATAGATCTCCTTGATATAACGGTCATCATATGTTCCCCTGATCCAATGGTCCTTATTCATTTTGGATTTTTGGGCTTCAGGTCTTTCAAATCTCAAACTTTTCAGAGCATAACCTCCTCGCATATTTATATCCAAAGTGAATATTTTTCATTGATCAAGATCTTAGATCGACGACTGGATATTTCTACGATGCAACTCTTCTATCTTATCCTGTCCTTCCACTTAGAATGATGAGATGGTTGACGAAAATTTGAATAATCAAATTCTCAACCTTTTTAGCTTATCATGTCCTTCCACTAAAATGTTATCCAACATTCATGAAGACACTTAAAGCAGATCAACGGTCGATGATGATTATGGAACCACAACTTGCAAGTGATTTAACTCGACATCCAAATTCCGCAACTTCAAGTTGTGCATTTTTTGTGAGTCAACCACAATTGTCAATCTTCGAAGCTATAAGATCGAACGGTCTTGACTAATTGTGGGATTGGAACTAGCATGATATTTAATTCTCCTTTAAATCTCCACAATCTATCCCTATCGTTGATCAAGCGATTTCACATCTGACGGTCACAACTCAATCCGAATTAAACTGATATCTTTTGGATCAATGACAATTGTTGATATGCAAGTCTATGAGATCTAACGATATAGACCAATTGCGAGATTAGAACTAGGGAGTTCTTTAATTCTTCTTTTTCTCCCTGCAATTTATCCCTGCTATTGATTTGGCTTGTAGATCCGACCGTCATGATCCTCCAATCATCCTCAAGCCCACGATCACTCATATGACTTACGTCCATAATATGATATGATCAAAACAATTTATTTCTTGATCGGACGACTGCTGAACCTTCTCACCCTAATCTTAGATATTCATTCTCTAACCCTCTTTAGATTTTATCTTCATTATCTTATGTATTGCGCTTTCCTTTCTGATCTGTGATATCTTCTTGTTGTTTGCTCCTCATCCATATCTTACGCTTCCTTCTTCTCCACCTTTTGTTCTTGCCATAAATGACAAAAACACTCTTTCCTGCAAAAAATGACAACAATATCTCCCTTTGGCATTGATGGAAACCCTCCAAGGTTGTGTTTTACTTCTTGGACCTCCAACTATAGCATCGAGACCACTCCTTTTCTCCCCCTTTGACATCAATGTCGAATAAAACATGCTCCCCCTGAGTGTTGTAGTACTTTTCAGAGGTATCATATATTCAACAAACACGTACTCCCCCTGATAGGATGGAAACACTTAGGTGAGAGTAGGGATGACACCCAGATTCTTACGAAGATATTCAAAACGTGTTTTGGCTAGGGGTTTAGTAAAGATGTCTGCAATTTGTTCTGTGGAAGGAATATAATTCAAATGAACATATATGTTTGTAAATTTCTCTTTGAGAAAATGATACTTTATTGGGATATGCTTCATCTTTGAATGGAGAACAAGATTCGTTGAGACACTAATGGAACTAGTGTTATCACAGTGAAGTGGAATTGGACCAGTATAAGTTACCTTCAAATGTGAAAGAGTTTGTATCATCCATAAAATCTGAGTGAAGCAAGTAGCAACAACAATGTACTCTGCCTCTGTAGTTGATAATGAGATAGATTCCTACTTTTTACTAATCCACACTAATAACAAATTGCCTAAGAAGAATGAACCTCCACTGGTGCTCTTTTTCTCATCCAAACAGTTTGCCCAATCAACATCTGAATATGCAGTTAATTGTAGGTTCTGATTTCTAGGATACCAAAGACCATAAGTCATTGTACCCTTCAAATATTTGAATATCCTCTTGACAATTGCTTAATGACTTTGTTTAGGGGAATATTGATAATGACCTACCATTCAAACAACCTACGTTATATTAGGACGGGATGTTGTGATGTACCAAAGACTTCCTATCATTGATCGATATCTTCTTTGATCAACATCAGGTGAAATATCATCTTTACTGATATTGCAACCAACCACCATAGGTGTACTAACAGGAGAGGAATACTCCATCTAAAACCTCTTTAACATCTCTTTCAAATAATGTTCTTGAGAGATAAATATCCCTGCAGAACTTTGATTGATTCGTAAACCAAGAAAATATGACAGTTCTCCTATCATGGACATCTCAAACTCATTATGCATTGATTAGAAAACCATTGATCTAAAAGGTCATTAGTGAATCCAAAGATAATTTCATCTACATAAACCACAATAACTAATAAATCATCACCTTCAAACTTTATATATACATTACTATCAACAATACCTTTCTTGAACCCTTTGTCATGTAGAAATTTGTCCAGTCTATGATACCAGGCTCATGGTGCTTGTTTCAGTCCATATAATTCCTTTTTCAACTTACATCCATAGTTAGGATTATCTGTCAGTGAAAATCATTCAGGTTGCTCCATGTATACTACTTATTCTAGGTCTCCATTAAGAAAATGTGACTTAACATCCATCTGATATACTTTAAAGTTCTTATGACAAGCATAGGCCAAAACCATTATGATGGCTTCCAATATTTCCACGGGTGAAAAAGTTTCATCAAAATCTTGTCCTTCAACTTGTGCATACCCCTTACAGACCAATCTGGCTTTATTCTTAACAATTTATCCTTGTTCATTTATTTTATTCTTAAACACCCATTTAGAGACAATTACATTCTTATCTGCAGTTCTAGGAACAAGCTCCCAAGTATTGTTCTTCTCAATTTGATTTAGTTCCTCATTCATTTATTTTAACCAATTTTCATCATCAATGGATTCATTGAAGTTCTTGGGTTCCACTATGGATATGAAGGCTATATGTGATTGCTTGGTGTCTTTGATTATCCTTCTCTTAGTTTGTACACCTTTGTCTTTCTCACCAACTATCTCACTTGCAAGATGATTCTTTTGAGTAATTATGGAGGAAGTATTTTATGTTGTCTGTTGATTTGAGTCTGCCTGATTATTTGCATCTTTATCTAACTCAAAGTCTTCTTTTTATGACTCTTGGACATGTTGATATTCAACTTCAACTATATCCTTTGTTGTTGATTCAATGTTTCTCACCTCTCTTACTGGGACTTCTTCATCAACTTTTATGTCAATACAATCAACCAATTTATGTAGCCTCTTATTATAGAATATGTATCCTTTGTACTCCATTTTTTTGTGGAGTTCTTGGGATTGTGTATTGTCTTTTGATCCTATGTTTATCACATAATTCCTTGAAATCAATTGACATAAATTCTCCTCCTCTGTCTGATTTTACAACCCTCAATCTTTTGCCTATTTGATTCTCAATTAAAGCCTTAAATATTTTAAATTTCTCAAATGATTCATCCTTTTCTTTGATAAAAGAAACCCAAGTGAGTCTGGAGTTATTATCAATGATCAACCTGAAGTATTTTTCCTTCCCTGTGCCTTCCTGTCTTGATGGTCCACATAGATCCATATGAACTAATTGGAGTGGTTTCTCTATTGAAGTAGAGTTCTTGGATTTAAACTGTGTTCTGGTTAGTTTTCCTACTTCGCAGGGTTTACACATAGAATCTTGTCGCTTTGATATTCTTGGAGGATCTTTTACTACCTCGAGATTTTTGAGCTTGATTAAGTGGTCAAATTTTAGATGTCCAAGTCTCCTAAGCCATAACCAACTCTTATCATGTTTTCTTAGATGACACTCTTCTCTATCTGCTTTCAGAACATATAAATTATTATCTATCCTTATTCCTTTAGCCAACCCTTTTCCTAAGTTTACAGACTTTATCTTACAATCTTTAGAAGTGAACACCACTTCGCATCCTCTATCACGCATTTGAATTACACTGAGAAAATTATGTTTCATCCCATCTACAAGCAGGACATCCTAGGATTTTCCTTTTCCATTACTTAAACTCACCATCCCTTTACCCTTGATTTTACTTGGTTCATCATTTCCAAAGGTCACATTTCCTGTTTTTCCTTTACTTATAGAAAGAAAATTATCCTTGTCTCTAGTCATGTGCTTGGAACATCCAATGTCTATATACCAGGAGTCTCTTTGTTTTTGAGATGAAAGTAATAGACCATAATTTTCACTATCTTTCCTTTTCGATGTGCTGACATTTTTAGCCAAGGGTTTTATCTTTGTATCTGTTTTGTAATTCTCTAGATGGCAATTTGCGGCTTTGTGGCCGAAGATATGACAATTATAGCATTCAAGCTCATTGTTCAATAGGTCAAAGTGATTGGTGCAACTTTTTCTATTCATTGGTTGTTTAGTTCTATGTTACAAAGATTGTTTGTTTCTTGATATTCTCAATTGCATGTCTCTAAACTTAATTTGACAATTTTCAATCTTATGACCAAAATTAGAGCAGTATAAATAGTAACCATGGAAGAAATTTTGGTACCTGAAGGATGGCCTTCTTCTTGGTATTTGTTGCTCCATCTTCTAATATCTTTGTTTTTTTATCAGAGATCATCTTATCTTTATTAGCTTTTTGTGACAGAGTACTCACATGGTCTAATTGTTTGTTGTTTTGGAACTTGATCATCTTTACTGGCTCTTTGCTTTCTGTCTGTTTGCTGCTTGAACCACTTACATAGCCTAAACTAGTCTTGACCAAAGGAGATCTATGCTTGTTCAGAATATTATTTAATTCCACTGGGGCTTTAATTCTTGGAATATTTTAGAGACACAATGCTTTAAACTTCTCCATCTCTTTTCTGGTTTTTACTACCTCTTCTTCCAAGGCTTCACATCTTGCCTTCTTCAATGATAATTGTTGTTTTAGAATGTCCTCTATTTTCTTTGCCTCTTCTAACTCCACTTTTAGTAGGGAAAAGTCTTCTTTAGGTTTTTTACCATTCTTTTCAAACTTCATCAACAAATGTTTTTTGTTTTCTCTTCTTAAGTCTGAGTCTGTCAATCTCTTCTAATGCACTGATTAGTTCACCTTCCATATCAACCACAACTTATTCATCATTAACATCACTTCCTTTGTTTTTATTATCATAATCCTCTTTGACCATAAGCACAAAGTCATTAACCTTATATTCACAGGAAGAGTCACTATGTGTGTCTTCTGAAGAGTCATCATTGTTTACACATAAACTTTTATTTTTTACAAAATATCCTAGGTTTGTACTTCTTTTCACCTTCAAAATTATGATCCTGCTTCTTGTGAGGAAATTTAGATGCAAAGTGACCTATCTTTCCACATATAAGACACTTGAAGGGAAACTTTCCTAGATACTTGTCTGATCCTTTCTTTAGTCTTCTCACAATGTTTTCTTCAATTTCATCAGGCTCAGATTCCTCATTCTTATCTACTTTAAAAGATTCTTCTCTAGTGGTGGATTTATCTTTACCTATCCTGATTTCATATGTAGTCAACGTTCCTAGAAGTTGATCAAAATCCAAAAATTTTATATCATTAAGTTCTTCTATAGAAGAGACCTTTAGGTTGAACCTATCTGGCAGAGATCTCAAAATTTTATGAACTAAAGAGGATTCCTCAATTTTTTCACCAAGTGCCTTAATTGAATTTACTAGTTCTTCAACTCTCAAAAAGTAGTTCCCAATAATTTCATCTTCTTTTATCTGTAGTTATTCAAACTGTACTCTATAGGTTTGAATCATGGCATCCTTTACCTTCTCATTACCTTCATAACTGCTAATGAGTTTGTCCCACATGTCTTTGGAAAATTCTGAGTGCCTAAATTTTACAAATTTTGATTCTGCAAGACCACTCAGAATAACATTCATAGCCTTAGCATTGAATATATATTCTATATTGTCATCCTTATTATCTAGTACAACTAGCTTTACATAACTAGTCTCTACCACATCCGAGACATCTGCACTTAAATCCATTATATAGGTTCTCATCCTAACTTTCCAGTAGGCAAAGTTTGTTCCATTGAACATGGGGGCCTTATTGGTTGAATTTCCTTCATTACTTGACATGTTTAAGATTACTTATCTACCTTTAAATAAAAGGAACCTACTTTGATGCCAATTGTCAGAGAACTGAGAGGGGGGGCTGAATCATTTGTTACTATGCTTAAACAATTATGCCCATTTTAAACTCTTTACAGAACAATCAATGACAGTCACAATAGTGCTCAGAAGTAAGAAATACAATATTCAACATCAATCAAACACATGAAATATACAGAGGCAGATATTTCTTGAGGAAACCCATAAAGGGAAAAACCTCCTCTTCTTGATATGATAAATAATCTTTATTTTCTGTACATTATCATTCTTATGAGCTCCAACTCCTCTTGAGGCTAAAACCTCTATTTTACAATCAACAACTTGCTGAGAGCACCAAATATCTAGTTTCTCTAGCACCAACTAAAAGGAAGAACCAACTCCCTGAGAGTTCCAACACCAACTGGATGGAAGCACCAACTTCCAGTCACACAGGCACCAATCTGTAAAACAGAGAACAATAGTTCTCCCTTGCACCACCCTACCAACCTAGTTTTTATGGCTACAACTAAATGGAAAGTACAAATCCATGTGTTCAAGCACCTACTTGAAACTCCTAGGACAATAGTCCTCCCTAGCACCTCCCTAGCACCCTGAAATATAAATCTTTGCTTACTGAAATTTATTATAGTGATACAATGTTTATGAATGGATTACCAGTCACTTCACCATTCAACTACACTTATCTTCTCTTCTTGCATAAGTGTCCTCCTGATCATCTGCATTAGTTTCATCCTACTCACCTCGTTTTCACTTTCTGTTCTTATGCACTTTATGCTCTGTGAGCCATGCCTGTTCTATGTGTTATGCCTCTACATGCTCTTCACTATGCCATTGTTCTTCCCTTCAAGCTATTCTTTGCTTCTCGACCTTCCCACAATGTAGCTGATGAGAGAATCAACATCTCTTCTCTTTTATGATTGTTTTTGTCACGTCGAGTCGTATGCTTGATCATCATGGAAACTCTTTGTCTTTTTTGGAGGTTATGCTCAGTGTGTTGATCACCAGTGGGCATTATGTTGAGATTCATTAGCTTATCTAGCTATCAAAACTCTTTGTATTATCTGTCATTTATAGCCAGTCAATTATGGATTATATGGCTTCTAATCCCCTTCGTTCACATCACCACTACCGGTGACCATATGCCTAGGCTTAACGATCACTTGAGCGCTTATAAATTCAATAGTCATGATTCGATCTCCTGAAATAGATAACTGTCACAACTTCGACATTTCTCCCTTTGAAACGTTTGGGTTTGAAACCTTTCAAAAATTTTGAAACAAAATTCTCGAATAGATCTAAGAATTTACATTTATTTCATGGAAATGGATCAATTGTAATATTTGATTCTTACAAGGCTTAATCTGATGACCAGAACTTAATCAATAGTTGATATGGATGACCACCTTTTACTTTGGGTCTTTGGCTATTATAGTTACATTATTCTTCCACTATATCTTGATCAATGGTTGAGAGTGCACCCGACATTAAATCAACGGTCGAGATCTCCTTCAGGTCTCCAGACTTCGGAGATTTCAACTTATGCTATTTTTCCACTAGAGTAGATCGACAGATAAGAATGCTCCTGAAGTGATCTTTCATATCGGACGTCTTGTGTCCACTTCGGGACTTTGGCATTTGGGACTTTGAAGTTTTTTCATTTGTTAGTGGTGAAATTCCTGAAGTAATTATTCTGGAGTGACTTAACTTATTGACGTCACGTGTTGACATATCACGAGCCAGTTTCCTCTTGACACATGTCATCATCTGATTGTGCCATGTGTACTTTCTGACTTGGTATTTTGACATGATCTTCCATATGTGTTTGCTGATGTGGTATGCTGACATGGTCTACCACATGTCAATGCTGACGTGGTCTACCACGGGTCCTTACTGACATGGTCTATTAATGTATATACCCTTGATCTAATGGTCATCGTATGTTCCCCATATCCGATGGTCCTTATTCATTTTGGATTTTTGAGCTTCGGGTATTTCAAATCTCAAAATTTCTGGAGCATAACCTCCTCGCACCTTTATATCCCAAGATAATCATGTTAGTTGATCAAGATCTTAGATTGACAAATCGATCTTTCTACGATGCAACTCTTCTGGATTATTCTGTCCTTGTAATGATCCCAAGCCAAATTCTTTATTGGAATCACTAACTACTACTAATTTATTGAGTTATTAAGTGCATACAAGATTCATCAACACATGGAGATCACAATATATTCAAGATGTAGAAGCACAAGAAAAGATCTAACCTTTTTATTATGATCAATGTAAGATCAATACAATAGATGACCGATCTGGCATAAACCTCAGATGGCCATACAAGCAATAGATATGAGCTGCTAAAAAATGCTCCTGCTAATACAAAATAATGCCTCCAAAGGCTGAATAAAAAATGAAGATCAATACAAGTAGATCTGAATGCCAAACTCTCCAACTGAAGAATGCCACGCTCCAATAGAAGGCTGAAACCCTCAATAACTCAACCCTGCTGCCAAAAGTGTCCAATCACCCTAAGAAATATGCCAATTGATAGATCGGATGATGGTAAGAATAACCCAGGTGCCTAAATCTCCAAGATCCCTCTCAATCTCCGTAGATCTGAATTTCCCACTGAATGGGGTGCCCCACTGGATGACTGAAACCCTAGTTGGTTCGGCCCTGATGAAGGAGGCCTCCAAATGCTCTGAAAATATCCAAGAATATAGATCGGGCTATGAGAATCCCGTGGGAGAAGTTTCAGACTCAGATCTCAAGAAGATCTCCATGGATTTGAGTTTTACTAAATTACAGGACGTCCCCTATGGCTCCAAGATGTCGCAATCTGCAGAAAAATGTAGAATGATGATAACCCTCCAGAAAATCCCTCAAACTGATGGTCCTGCCCCTTCTGAAGCACTAGATGGATATGGGATGAGACTATAATGGTGTGGAGGAGTCTTTCATCCCCGAGACCAAGCTGCGAAACAAGGTGAGTGGATATTTCACCACTGAGTTGCTCACAAGGGTTTGTACAACAAACCCCCAAACTTAATGCTCAAGAGAAATAGCAAATGCTAATCCAAAACAAGAAAGAGTAATAGGTGCACCTCAGCCTCTTACTTATACTTTTCCTTCTAATTCTCTGTTGAGTTAGGTTAACTCCCAGGGTTAATCTTCTATTCTTCTGTTGAGTTATCTTTTACTCCTTTATCCTTTTCCTTTCTTAAGTCAACTTAAAAATATAACTTTTAACTTCTTGAATTCCCCCCCTTCAGTGTGAGACTATGACCTAGTGGGGGTGCCCAGGCCACTGAGTCTCCTCATCACCTCTCTAAGAGGTGGGGGACATTACAATCTCCCCTGCTTGAAATTGATTGGCCTCAAGCAATTCCAAACCTGCTTCTCTAACCACATGCTCCTGCTCCCCAGTGGCATCCTCAATGGGTAAATCCTTCCACCTGATCAGATACTCCTTGATGCTTCGGTTTCAGAGCCTCTTCTCTCGGACTTCTAACACCTCGTCTGGAATCAAAACAAGTTGCCCCTCCTCATCCATAGGAGTTAATGCCTCAATAGGCCTGACATGTTGATCGAGGGCTTTCTTAAGGCATGAGACATGGAAGACATTGTGAATTTTGCTACCCTGTGGAAGCTACAGCTCATAAGCTACTACCCCTATCCTCATGTTGACTCTATAAGGTCCAAAGAAACATGGATGCAGTTTCTCCACTCCGCTTCTTTTGATGGAGGCCTGCCTGTATGGTTGCAACCTCAAATAGACCAAATCACCAACCTCAAAGGTACGATAAACTTTGTGCTTTTCTACTTGGACCTTTTGCTGGTTTTGCGCCCTCTGTAAATGATCCTTCAATTCCTTGAGAATGTCTTGGCTCTGTTGTATCCAATCCTGTACCATCAGAGCCCTACTGTCACCAAATGCAATCTCCACAAATGATAAAGGATCATAGCTATATAATGCTCTGAAGGGTGACATGCCAATGGACATATCTTGGGTGGTGTTGTAGCAATATTCTCCCAAATGTAGCCATCTGAGCCATGCTTTCTATTGTCCTACTACATAGTTTCTGAGGTAACCTTCCACCCATTTTTTGAATATCTCAGTCTGACCATCCGTCTGAGGGTGATAGGTAGTACTAGGAGTCAATTCCATACCCACTAATCTAAACAACTCCTGCCAAAACGTACTCATGAATCTATTGTCCCTTTCACTGATGATGGTTTTGTGTAGGTCGTGTAGTCTGAACACCTCTCTAAAAAATAATTCGGCCACCTGTGCTGCACTAAAGTCTGTGGCTATGGGAAAAAAGTGTGCAAACTTCGTCAACCTGTCTATCACCATGAAAATGCAATCTTTTCCCTGTGCTCTGGGCAACCCGGTGATGAAATCCATGGATATACTTTCCCACTTGTGCTCTGGAATAGGTAGGGGCTGCAACAGTCCTGCAAGGTGCGTGTGATCATCCTTGTTTTCTTGGCATGTAGTGCATTCTTTGACATGCTTCATCACATCTTCCTTGAGGCATTTCCATGCAAACCTTTCTCTCACCTGCCTGTATGTCTTACTGATGCCCTGATGCCCCACTACTGGTGAGTTATGACATGCATGCATGATCTTAGCTTTGAGAGCTGATCCAGGAACTAAAAAGATCCGGTCTTTGTAATAGATGAGGTCATTTATGACCCTGAAGTTTTCATCATGTATTTGCTCGTCCAATAATTGACAAGTGAACTGATCCTTTGCATATTCTACTATCAAATTTTCCTTCTAGTCAAATGACATACCGGACATGGAAAAAATGGATGGCCTTCTAGATAATGCATCGTCCACTGCGTTGTTCTTTCCTTTGATGAATTCAATGTCAAAGTCGTAGGCTTGTATTTTTCTTACCCATTTTTGTTGTCTTTCATTCAAATCCTTCTTCTCCAATAGATATTTAAGACTATTATGGTCTGATTTGACCACAAGCCTTGCACCTACCAAATATTGCCTAAATTTGGCTAGTGCATGCATGATAGCTAGCATCTCTTTGTCGTAAATGTTGTAAATTAGTTCAGGACCCCTGAGTTTCCTTCTTTCATAGGCAAGGGGGTGCCTGTTCTGCATCAACACAGCCCCTATACCTTCCCCTAAGGCATCACACTCTAAAGTGAAGGGTATGCCGAAATCAGGAAGAGCTAGAACTGGGCAGGTCCTCATGACCTCTTTCATTTTCTCCATCATGACTTGGGCCTCATAATTCCATTTGAAGGACCCCTTTTTGGTTAGGTCAGTCAAGGGTGTGCACAGTTGAGAAAACCCTTTCACAAATTTCCTATAGTATGTGCATAGGCCTAGGAACCCCCTCAATTATGTGAGTGTTTTCGGATTAGGCCATTACCTAATGGATGTTATTTTCTCCTAGTGTACATGTACCCCTTTTCCCCCTATGATGTGTCCCAACTAAAGCACTTTTGTCATTCCAAACTCACACTTGGATTCCCTGGCATATAGTGACTGTTCTTCCATGATTCAAAGGATTTGGTCCACGTGTCGAAGGTGTTCCTCCCAGGTCTTGCTGTAAATGAGCAAGTCATCAAAGAATACCAACAAGTGTTTCCTCAGTTGTTTGTTGAACACATGGTTCATGCAAGACTGAAATGTGGTTGGGGCATTGGTTA
>ML778584.1:756436-824377 GCA_009831015.1 Picea engelmannii
GACTGAAATGTGGTTGGGGCATTGGTTAACCCAAAGGGCATCACCAAAAACTCGTAATGGCCATAGTGACACCTAAAGGTTGTTTTTGAGATGTCCTCCTCCCTCATCTTGATTTGATGGTAGCCCGAGTGAAGATCAATTTTTGTGAAATGTATAGCTCCATGCAGCTCATCCAACAACTCATCAATTCTGGGTATGGGGTACCTGTTTTTGATCGTCTTTTTATTCAGAGCTCGAAAGTCAATGCACATTCTCATCGTTCCATCCTTCTTCTTCACCAAGACCACTGACGAAGCAAATGGGCTTGAACTTGGCCTGATGTGACCCATGTCTAGAAGCTCCTTGATGGCCTTCTCTATCTCATCTTTATACTTCTTGGGATGCCTATAGGGTGTGGTGATAACAGGCTTAGCCCTGCTTCTAGCTCAATGATGTGCTCAAACCCCTTGTCTAGTAGCACACCTAAAGGAATTGGCCCAAACACTTTCTGGTGCTTGTCAAGGATTCTTTTGATCTCTGGTGTGTAATGCATGTTTCCCTTCTCATCAACTCGTGTTGAGATCTTACATTCTGCTACGTATACAATTTATTCCCTTCTGAAGATGGCTTCCATCCTCTTGGTCATGACCACTCTAGCAGAGTTACCTGTCATGCCTCTGAGCACAACCTTTCGTCCTCCTTCCTCCACAAAGGACATTTCCATGGTCTTGTAATTGGAGGTGATGGGTCCTAAAGTGCTAAGCCACTACACCCCTAGGATGATATTGGTATCGGGCAGATCCATCACATACACATCCTTAACTAACTCATGCCTTCCCAAGGTTAGTTTCATACATGGTATGTATCTATTACAGGGCATAGTACTACCACTTGCTACCTCCACTTTGAATCCTTCAAACTCTACTGTAGGTATGTGCCTCCTCTTTAGTAATGCTACATCAATGAAATTGTGGGAAGCTCCTCCATCAATCAGAATTGACACTCTCTGTCCTTGTAATACCCCTCTCATCCTAAAGGTTTTGAAATTGGGTACCCCGCTGATAGATGCCAACGTATCCTTCTCTCCAGCCGCACAGTCTAGTTCTAGAACCTATTCTTCTGCTGCCTCTAACGTTTCGGCCTCCATGTTTTGTATCTGACCACACTCATCCTCTTCTTCATCATTTGAAGTGACCTCAATGTAATGTACCTATCCTCGTCCCATGCACTTGTGTGAGGGATTCCATGGCTCATTGCATGTGAAGCAGAGTTGCTTCCTTCTCAGTTCCCTCCTGGTGTTGTCATCTATTCTGCCATGACCCTTGTCATAACCATTAGGGTCACATCCTCCCTAGTTTATTGGAGGCCTTTGATCTCTTCCACCACTGTTAAGAGGTGGTCTGGGTATGAGTTTTTTTTTAGCAATTGGACCCAGATCCCTCGTCTTCCAAATGTCTTCCTGTAGGCTGGTAGGCTTGAAGGCCTTAACCCAACCCTTCAAAGGTTCCATCAATCCTTCTGTAAAGAGCATCATGAGCCTGGTTGGGGACATATCTTGCACCATCACTACCAACCTATGGAACTCATCAATGTGTGCCTCAGCTGTACCTATTTTCTTGAGTTGGGTGAGCTCCCGAAAATGTAACTCAAGATCTCCTAGATCAAATCTATCAATGAGCCTCTGAGTGAATTCTGTATAGGATACAATCTTGTTGTGGCCAAGTGTGGTGAGCCCATGGTACCACCAGTCGTGGGCCTTTCCATCCAAGTACATAGTGGCAAACTTGATGGCCTCCATCTCTCTCATGGGATTAAGCTGCAGGTAAGTATCCAGCTTCTGCACCCATGCTTGTGCTGTCATATTAGCCGTACCATAAAAGTATAGAATCTCTATCTTCCCTGCCCTTCGGTCAAACTCAAATTTGCCCCTGTGGTTCATCCTAGGCTGGTTTCTAAACTTGAGTTGACAATATTGGTCTAGGGACATCTATCTTTGAACTTTCATATCCAAGGTGTAGTATTCCCTGGTACTCCTGGCCAATTGTGCCACAAAATATTCAACCTGTTCATGTTGCTCTTGCTCATCTGTAAATGTGGGCATGTATGGTTTAGGGTTAGCTCTACTACCTGAGTGTTGTCCTAGTGGTTCATCTATGAACGCTGGTACGTATGGCCTATGATTGGTCATGCTATCCATCTGCCCATGGAACATGCCACCTCCAAGACTTCCTTCAGATCCTGGTGCTTTCTCCGGGTTATATCTGCCTTCCTCATGGGTTCCACTGAACCCTCCAACCTCCTTATTCCCATACGTATCATGATCTTTTCCTCAATGGGTTACTTGCATCAGAAGTTCATATATCCTAGTTTGGCTCTCGTTCATTTTCTGTAGATTCTCATCAACTTTCTTCAAGGTTTCAGAGATTTCGGCCTATCCCCTTCTGTTGGTTTCCTGATACTCATCCAACTTTCGAACCAATGTGCTTTCTGTGCAGTTCATGTTTTGTTGGAACTTACCAAATTCCATTACTAAGAGAGCCAAGCCCTGAGGCTCATGGTCATCTCTTGACCCTTCTATTTCTACCTCTATTTCACTATTGTTTATCTTCCTTCGACCCATACCAATTCCCCTGTACTTCTGCATGCACTGATCTCTCCACGGGTTTGGAGGATCGAGGCTCTGATACCACTGTAATGATCCCAAGCCAAATTCTTTCTTGGAATCACTAACTACTTCTAATTTATTGAGTTATTAAGTTCATACAAGATTCATCAACACATGGAGATCACAATATATTCAAGATGTAGAAGCACAAGCAAAGATCTGACCTTTTTATTATGAGCAATGTAAAATCAATACAATAGATGACCGATCTGGCATAAACCTCAGATGGTCGTACAAGCAATAGATATGAGCTGCTACAAAATGCTCCAGCTAATGCAAAATAATGCCTCCAAAGGATGAATAAGAAATGAAGATCATTACAAGTAGATCTGAATGCCAAACTCTCCAGCTGAAGAATTCCATGCTCCAATAGAAGGATGAAACCCTCAATATCTCGGCCTTGCTGCCAAAAGTGTCCAATCACCCTAAGAAATATGCCAATTGATAGATCAGATGATGGTAAAAATAACCCTGGTGCCTGAATCTCCAAGATCCCTCTCAATCTCCGTAGATCTGAATTTCCCACTGAATGGGGTGCCCCACTAGATGACTGAAACCCTAGTTGGTTCGGCCCTAATGAAGGAGGCCTCCAAATTCTCTGAAACTCTCCAAGAATATATATCAGGCTATGATAATATCATGGGAGAATTTTCAGACTTAGATCTCAAGCAGATCTCCCTGGATCTGAGTTTTACTGAATTACAGGACGTCCCCTATGGCTCCAAGACATCCCAATCTGCAGACAAATGTAGAATGATGATAACCCTCTAGAAAATCCCTCAAAATGATGGTCCTGCCCCCTCTGAAGCACTAGATGGAGATGGGCTGAGACCAGAATGGTGTGGAGGAGTCTTTCATCCCCGAGACCAAGCTACGAAACAAGGTGAGTGGATATTTCACCACTAAGTTGCTCACAAGGGTTTGTACAACAAACCCCCAAACTTAATGCTCAAGAGAAATAAAAAATGCTAATCCAAAACCAGAATGAGTAATAGGTTCACCTCAGCCTCTTACTTATACTTTTCCTTCTAATTCTTTGTTGAGTTAGGTTAACTCCCAGGGTTAATCTTCTATTCTTCTGTTGAGTTATCTTTTACTCCTTTATCCTTTTCCTTTCTTAAGTCAACTTAAAAATATAACTTTTAACTTCTTGACTTTACCCCCTTCAGTGTGAGACTATGACCTAGTGGGGGTGCCCAGGCCACTGAGTCTCCTCATCACCTCTCTAATAGGTGGGGGACATTACAGTCCTTCCACTTAGAATGATCTGATGGCTGACAAGAATTCAGATGATCAAAGTCTCAACCTTTTTATCTTATCCCTTCCTTCCACTAAAATGTGATCCAACGGTCGTGAAGACACCTGAAGTAGATCAACGGTCGATGATGATTGTGAAAAAAAATATTGTGAGTGATTTAAATGAACACCCAAACTATGAAACTTGAAGTTGTGCATTGATGGTGATTCAACCACAATCATCAATCTTTGAATCTATAATATCGAACGGTCTTGACTAATTACGGGATTGGAACTAGTGTGATATTTAATTCTCCTTTCAATCTCTGCAATCTATCCGTGTCGTTGATCTTGTGATTGCACATCCGACGATCACGACGCAATCCGAATTATATTGATCGCTTGTTGGATCAACCACAGTCCTTGACCTCTGAGTCTATGATATCTAGCGATCTAGACCAATTGTGGGATTAGAACTAGTGAGTTCTTTTATTCTTATTTTTATCCCCGCAATTTATCCATGTCGTTGATCTATCTTGCAGATCTGATGGTCACGATCCTCCAACAATCCTTACGCCCATGGTCACTCATATGACCGACATTCATAATATGATATGATCAATACAATCAATTTCTTTATTGGACGATTGTTGAAGCTTCTCACCCTGAGCTTAGATATTCATTCACTAACCCTCTTGATATTTTATATTCATTCTTTTATGTACTACACTTTACTTTGTTAGTAGTGATCTCTACTTGTTGTTCGCTCCTCCTTCTGATCTTACGATTCCTTATGCTCTTCCTTCTGTTCTTTCCATCAATAAAAAGAACACTCTTTCTTGCAAAACATGCCAACATATGGAATATATGGTGGATATTCTATCCACCCTTGGATATGATGGCTAAGATTCATCCATGCTTAAAACATAGCTTAAACTTGACAAGGGGGGGTCCCACACTTAATTCATGACCAATCCCATGATGCCACATCATCATGGCATGTGTGCCCTAAACAAACGAGGTTGGACACCACACACAGGTATTTCGACACTTCGGTGTTTAACACACCATCCTATATCCTTACATCTCTCAGAGACTGAAGTCCTAGAGTTTCAAAGTTTTAGACTCCCGAAGTAAGACTTCGGAGAAGTGTCTACATTTTCTCCCACTAGTTGATCAGACGGTTGAGAAAGGTTCCCAAAGGAACCTCGATCAATGATCCATAATGTCTTTGAATTCCTCCCCATTGATATAAAGGTTTGTGGGATTTTTCCACATTGGGATTTCACAATCTCACATCCTTTACAGGCCTTAGCCCATTTAACTCCTGAAGGGTTACCTACTAGAAAGATCATAAAGGGGATATGACTGCTTATTGTCGGTCATCAATATGGCTTACCCTATCCTTCCACTAGGATCGATCTAATATTTGAGAGAGATCCCAAAGGATCCTTAGATCTACGTCTCATGTTACTTCAAGACTTTGGAATTTGAGAGTTTCGACGGTTTAACGCCTTCTCACTCCAAGAGTGATTCAACGTCAAATTTGATCGTAGCGTATATCTAATGGTCATGAAATATTCTCATGTTTCTTAGATCAACGGATCGTGTAACTTCGCATCCAAAAATCTAGTCATGGTTTAGCAATAAAGTGAATCCCACGAAAATGGATAGGAAACCACTAGTTGTCGGTCAACTGTCTGGTCACCATTTCAACAGGTATTCTTCAGTAGGATTTGAATGTTGTGAGGTTACAACATCCCAAAGTCTCATACCACCGAAGTCTCAAAGGTCATAAGGCTTAGTTTCCTTTTAGCATAGCGTAGGGTTCCAAGGTCCTGTTCATATGGAGCTTTGATAATCCCATGAGGGATACACTCTCAAATCTTATCTCACATTTGGTTAAGGCCACAAAATTGAGGCTATGGTCACTAGGGAGAATGGTTTGAAGGAAGTTCCTTTCACTTCACAATCCAAATCATGTAACATGACAATGGTAATTCTAAGGGTTTGACAGGTTCAAGGTTATCCCATAAAGCCTATCCTGAATCTATATTTCCAAGTTTTGTCCTTAGATTGTCCCTTGAGGACTTTCCCACCAACATAGGGGTAAAATTATTATGCTCCCAATTTCATTTAAAACTCATTAATATTAATTCTCCTCTAAACAGATGTAAGCAAAAAACTATCTACAAAATATGATATTCAAGCTTTGCTTAAAATTTCCTAGGCCACAACGCCATTAGAGCCACGAATTCTATCATTCAAACAAGGTAAAATAATTTTCCATCTTCTATCTCAAGAAAAAAATGCATATTACAACAAAAAATCAAAGACAACATAAAAACTCAGACTCACACTTATATGAAATTGGAAATTAGTTGGAAATTGTCGAAACGGGTTCTCTTTTCCACCCAAGCATAGGCACTGTTTTCTTTTCGAATATTATTCAACTGGCCACCCCCTAGATAGATTATGATGCCATGCAATGAATTTTTCCTTTTTTGTCAACTATAGAAAGGGACAAAGGTTACTCTAATTTCTCCCACATGGCCCTGGAAGTTCAGTGTTATATCCACCAAGCAAGGGAGCTTACTATGATTGCTCACTCATTCACTACAACTTGATTTATGACCTTGATTAGAAAACATTTTTCAAGCACTCATGTACTCATAATAAAATATATTTCTCATTTTCCCTTATAATCAAAGAGCCTCTCATGCTCCCCTTCCTCTCGAATGGAATTCTAACTTACTCGTCCCTATCATCTTCCCTCTGCCCACAATTTTCCTAAATTTTCTTTCCTTTTCTAGAAAACTTTCTTGGTTTAGATCGATAAGTTTCCAGACAATTAATTTTCCCATTTCTTCATTTTCTCTTGATGAATACTTCCCAACTACTAGCTTGATTGGTAATTAAAGTTCTTGGGCTAGAAGATTGTTCTGGGTATTTGAAATTTATATCCAACAATGTATTGGTGTGGTAGGGTTATCTCAACCATCATTCGTTCCCCTTACCATCCCCTCACATGCATCATGACCCATACCAGCCACCCCCTTTTAGTATTCATACAACAATTTTCCATTTTTATTTAATAAAATTATATATATATACACAATACCTTTAATAACAAGGTTCAATGTCTTTTCCAAAATTCTCATGATAAGTCTCTCCATAGTATTTTATAAAAATATAATTATATTTACAATTTGGGGGAAATATGGGTATTACGATCCCCTCTGCCTTAAAGGAAGACCTTCCTCGATGTTCTACTTGTTGTTTTGGTCTTTATGTACAACAATGAATAAAAATGTGTATGCTTCTTTCATGACATCCTCCAATTCCTAGGTATCTTCATCTCGACCAAAGTGTTTCCATTGCACCTTGACCTATGCAATGGTTATGTTCCTTAGTTGAATGTACTTCATGTATAGTATGCATTAAGGTTCTAATAGGAATTATCCATTTGGTTCCACCTAGATCACAGACCAATCAATTATATGATTAGAATCATGTACATATTTCCTCAACAATGAACCATGGAAAACATTGTGTGATTTCACTGTGGGATGAAGTGTTATTCTATATTCTACAGGTCCCACTTTGTCAAAAATTCCAAAGGGTGTACAAAAATGAGGTTCCAGTTTGTCACAAGTTCCCATTCTCAAGGAACTTATTTTGGGTCTAATTCGAAGATACACATGATCCCCTACTTTGAACTCCCTAGGAGTCTTATTTTTGTCTACATAGCTCTTATGTCGGTCTTGGGCCACCTTTAGATTATGTATTATTTGAACTGCCTGTTGTTCCATTTATTTTAATATGTTTGGCCTGAGTGTTATTATTTCCACTGGGTTATTCCAACTAATTGGAATGTTACATTGCCTTCCATAGAGAGCCTTAAAAGGACTCATCTTTAAGGATTCGTAATAGTCATTATTATAAACAAACTCTACTAATGGTAGGTAGTTTTCCCACTTCTTGGGCATATGCATCACATGCATCCTTAAGATTTACTCTAACACTTGGTTTAACCTTTCTCTTTTTCCATTAGTTTGAGGGTGATAATCTGTACTAAATAGTAATTTAGTTTCAAAACCAAAAAACAAATATTTCCAAAAGTTTGAAGTAAATTTTGTATCTCTATCTGATATGATTTTATTAGGAATCACATGTAGTATAAATATTTCTTTCATGAAAATATTGGAAATATCTATCACCTTACAAGTTGACTTTACGAGGATAAAGTGATCATCCTTTCTCATCTTGTCCACAACTACCATAATAACGCCATTATGCTTGGTTGATTTAGGCAGTTTGGTGACAAAATCCATGGATATGGTTTCCCATTTCCATTATAGAATTGGTAGGGGATGAAAAAACCTTGTTGGATGTTTATGCTCCACCTTAAACTGCTAACATTATAAGAACTTATCCAAGTAGTCAACTATGTTCTTCTTCATTATCGACTAATAAAATAGGTTCTTTGTGGATGTGATAATTTTCCGATAACCAGGGTAAACAATGTATCGTATTTTATGTACTTCATCCAGTATGAACCTATTCAAGTAGTCACTATTTGGAACATACAACCTACCTTTGTAAGTTAGTATACCATCATTCAATAATTGATAGCCCTCATACTTCATCCCTGTGGGATCTTTCTCTAAGTATGATTTCACAGTTTTGAAAAAATCATTTGTTGCCTATGCACTTTTAACTCTCTCCTTTATGTATGATTCATAGGTATTTGTGGCTACCAAATGAATCACTTTCATACTTATACTTAGGTCATCAACCACGTTGTTTTCCTTTCCCTTAATATGTTAGATTTCGAAGTCAAATTCATCGGGGAGGGCCAACCACCTAGCTTGTCTAGAATTGAGTTTGGGTTGGTCAAACAAGTATGTCAACCCATAGTGGTCGGTCATAAGTACAAATCTTCATCCTAGGAGGTAATTCCTTCACATTTTTAAATCATGTACTATGAAATCCAATTCTAGGTCATGTGTCACATAATTGATTTCATGTGCATTCAATTATCTAGACTTATAACTAATTACATGTAATTCTTGCATGAGGAATCCTCCAAGTCCTTCTTTGAAAGCATTTGTACACACAAAGAATTCCTTGTCTGGGTCTGCAATTTTCAGTATTGGTGCATTGGTTAACGAGTGTTTCATTTGGTGAAAAATCTCTTCACATTCTATGGTCTCTGCACAATCTGAGTGTGCCATCCGTCTTTTTCACAAACAAGGTTGGTGCTCCCAAAGGGGACATAGTAGGATGGATGTAACCTTTTTTCAACATATCCTTCAGCTATAGTTTGAGCTCAACTAGCTCTAATGTACTCATTCTATAGGGCTCTTTAGACATTGGCACCACTGTGGGTACAATTTCTAATGAAAAACAATATCTCTTCTTGGAAGTAGCCCTGGTACCTCTTCTAGAAACACATATTTATACTCTCTTAATATAGGATGGTCCCCTAGGCTTGTTTTATTGTCCTCAACAAAGTTCAACACTTGTATTTCATACAAAGGACATCCTTTTATGTAATACTTCTTCACTTGAAGTATTGATATTTGTCTTAGTGAGAAATGATTTTTAATTCCTTGTAGGGTTATTTTCCTCCCTTCCTCGTCCTCACACTTCATTGTTTTATTATAAAAGTCCAAATTAGATTTATGGGAATCCAACCATTCCATGCAAACAAGTAGGTCATGATATCCTAAAGGAATTATATTTAGAGTTGCTTGGGTGGAAGACCCACTCAAAACGAATTGGTCTACTGGTAAGACCTCTATTACTTTACCTTTTGTCCCAGTGGCTAGTTGTACCAGCCATGATTTAGTCTATTTTACTGGATATAAATAACATTTCTCCATAGTTTGAGGGAAACAAACTCAGGTTGGAATGAGGGTTAATCAAAGTATAAACAATATGGTTGGAAATTGTACCTTCCATCTCCATTACTGAAGCTTGATGATCAACTTGTCGATTATCCAGGGATGCATAAATTTGTGGCATGCTCCTAGCCACATCATTGATTGTGGTAGATTCCTCGATGTTGTAGGCGATCTTATTTTCTTTCTTCCTATGGGGGAAGTCCATCGAAAAATGTTCTTCTCTGCATCCCCAAAATTCCAATTGTTCTCTCCTTTTATCATTAGTATTTCCTTGGATTGATCCATAGGGTTTATTTCCACTTGCAGATGGAAAATTATGTTGATAGACACTTTTAGTAGGAAGGCTCATTTGAGAGCCTTTCCCATGGTTAATAAACCTTGAATGTTTAAACCCCTTCTTCTTGAATCCCAATTTTCTTTCCTTTTTCCAATCCTTATGAGGTTCTTCCTTGTGCCTGAATTGTTCATAGCAGTACATTGTCTTATTAATGGTGTCTTCTACAGTCTTGACTTCATCAAACTCAATTATTTCTCGATAACATGGAGGAAGCCCGCTAATTAATCGTTGCACCTTCGCCTTTTCATTCTTGATGTAACACACATACCTCAACAACTCAAGGAATTTGTTGACATATTGATCAATGGTGAGTTGTCTAAGTTTGAGTTCATAAAACTCCTTAGTACTTTCATCATAGTACCTGTAAGATAAGTACTTTTTCTTAAAGTACTTTTCAAATTGTTTCCATGAAAACTCCTTCTCATAAATTCCTTTCACATTTCTAAGGTCCTCCCACTAGATGGAGCTTTTCCATTCAAGTTAAAGATGGCTACTATATCCTTTAAGTTCTCAGAGTAGTTACAGACTATGAAGTACCAAGTATCCAATCTTTTGCTTATTCCCCATTCTTAATATCTCCATCAAAAGTGGGTGGTTTTTCTTTGTTAAAATCTTATGGGTCATGGCTCTTCAAATGCTTCCTCCACTTTCTTATCCTCAAAGATTGTAAACTAGTCTCACTGCTAGACAGTTCCTTGGAGTTGTCAATTTCCTTACTAGAGTATTCTTCAGTTGAATCCTTGATGTCATCATGCCTCTTGGCTCCATGTTGGGCCTTGTTTGAGGTGCTTCTTCTTGTGTTTCTATTTTCAGGGCCATGATTTTGTATCTCAAGTGGACTTTGGGTTATCTTAGTATTATGTACATCCACATTACTGGCCATCGGTCAATGTTGCAGTTGCATTATAATTATGATAGGCTTTGCAATAGGACTACATTTATTTTAGTTTTTTTTTTCTTGCTCTCTCATGAGTCTCTCATTGTCTTGTTTAAATCTTTGTAAATATTCAATAAGGCTTCTTACTATTTCATCTAAATCTGGAGGGGTTTCCACCACACTCCTCTCAAAAAAATCTTCTTCTATATTATGGGATATCCCCCTCCACTCATTGTGTGTCACCATTCTCTACACTATAGTTTTCCTTGTTGTCCACTGATTGTTTAAGTGTTGATAACAACATTTTCTATTATTCAATCGTACTCAAATTTTATGAAAATCATATGTAATATTGTTTTGTAAGGTGAAATTATCTTCATTATTCCTCATATAACAACAAAATTGGAGGAGGCAGGACGTTGTCTAGTAAGCTAGAGAAATAATTTAGCTCTTGTTGTTATGAACACTACTTGTTGAGTGTGAGGCAAGGAGAAATTTTTGAAACTGAAGGACTATTGTTGAGGAGGAGTTATGAGTTCACCCTCATGGATTCATGGTCAAGCTAGGGGGTGAACATGACAAGTGATTTGTCTTCCCTGTTCTAAGGTTGGGAGGAATGTGGTTGTTCCATTTCTTGTTTGGCAATTTGTTCAGATAAGTCTATCTTCTCCTTCTCTATTTAAATGTCATTGTGAATTATTGTTTGATAGGATTTCATTTGTTTATATATGAATGAGGTACTCTATTGATTAAATCCTGAAGAAATGTAATGAAAGTAGGATAGACTCTCACAGTTTAATTGTAGTTGTTGAGTAAACCCTACTAAGTAATTTGACTGGAATGAAAATCGAATGGTGGAAATATACCAGGAAAATGTAACTGTATTAATAGATTTGTACTTCATTATTTTTATGTTAGAAATTACTGCATGTTTGGTGCATCAAATACATCTGATTATTCTATTTTACAATTGAATATCCATTTAGTAATCACTATTCTGGAAGTAAACCTGAGAATTACGAAATTTTCATACCTATACTACATATATACATCTCTGTGGGTTATCTATTAAGCTTGGACAATTTATCCTATCACATTTAAACTACTATGGAATGATTGTATATACTAGGAGACAACTATGTATGTAAATACATATATAAATATATATGTATAAATATAACCATATGACTTACAAGACTCACTTGAAAAGATTAAAGTATGTATATCAATAGGTGAGCTAATAATATAATGAAATACAAAAGAATCTAACTGGCCACATATTAATTTCTGGAATAATAAATAAATAAAATTGAATCTTTCAATGCCAATGGAATTCTGGAACGAAATGTTAGAGGAACGAAAGCCGCCGAATTCAGAAGACAGAGATTTTGTATCCATTTAAAGTACATACACATATTCTAATAAGTTCAAAATTTCATAACTATGCTATCAATTAATAAATCGTTCAAGCCTCTGTATAAGAGAGATATCATTGAATTAAAAGAAAGAAGGTAGCTCTGTTGGGCACCACGAAGTTGCTAAAAAATAAAATAATACAGGAACAAATTAATTGTATTGAATGAGATGATGTCTCGAGTCACCTAAATTATAGGTATACACATATTCGGTGATATCTGAGATTCACTATCCATTTCATAACTCTAAATATAGCATATTCAATATACCTAAACAAGGAGTTGACCGATTGAGCTTCCTCCACTTAAAATTGACTATACAACCTATGAATGATGGCGAAATCCCTGTTCATTACAAATTAATAATTTATTTTACATAGAGACAAGGGTTCAGCCCTTAGGGATTTTCTTTAAATCTAAATACATAGTTAAATCAACTTCCATAGAAAACTTGGCACTTCTACCCACGATAAATGTATACTAATCTATTCACATAATAGAACCTGGAAAGTATTGTTTAAGCGCTACTTTTAGAACCTGAATACCTTATGTACAGGGTGCGACTCCGAGTCTGGAGACTTCAAGCATCAAAAGTTATGTGAGGAAACAAGGACAGTAATGAGAAAAAAATCCAGGACAATTTCTATGCTACAAAAATATCATATCTATGATCATCAACATCACTTAACTTGCGGTCTGGATATGTCATGCTACCCATGTGATTGAGGAAGACATACATAGACTGGAAGGGAGAAGTGGGTCAATTTTGATCTGATGGGTACCCTCACAAAAACTAGGGGTCCCATCATTAGATTTCTATAAAAATATCTTTAACCGTGATTACCATAAATAAATACAAGGAACTATTGAAATTGAAATGATTAAAATATACATACATTATACACTATCATTATACAAAATTGAAGAACCATTAAAACCATGAGACTTCACCCTTGCCACTGTAATAAAAATATATGATGATGGCCTACAATAATAGACAATGAGATTCAACAAGGAATCGAGGTGCTTGGAAAAACCCTGTCGTCTTCCCTTTTAGAAAGATGAGGAAAAAAAATTCTAAGTTTCCTAAAGGCCGTGTGTCTATGGATGAGCATAGGGTAAAATCTCTGAGGGAATTCTTTTAAAGACTATGAATATTAATAATTCATAGTGAAACCATAACTGTATTCAGACACGTTGAGCCACAGATAGGAAAACCCTCTATAAATCTCTATTCTGTACAAATAATAAAGGAAAACCTACATCACCGTACAACAAGAAATTGTGGTTGATAAACCTAGAATGCCAAGAATCCTTACAGTGAGGATGGGAGGTGAAGTATAAAGGTTCAAACAATGAAATGCGACCTATTCCTATAGAAAATATAGTGGGATGTCGACCCTCAGAAAAATGACTATTACACATTGGAGAATCGAAGCCGCCCTAAAAAAAGAACCCTCGTAAAATTAATTATAACACAGAGTTACAAATTTTGGCCATGACGTTATCCCACAAAAACTTTATAATATTAAAACATTTAGGATTAAAGAAGATAATGATTCAATTACATATTAGATGGAGGTGGGGAAACGTATGAAGCGACATAACTTGGTTTCAATCGACTCTACCTCTAATAAAGTAGTCTAATATCCTACTTAAAATCCTTTACAGAACATATAACAAGTCTTTCTAATACATCAGAGTCCAGGAGGATACCGACAGAGCCTATGCATCTTTACTAGAGGGTGTAACCACTTATGATAAAGAGTGAATAACCATTGTAGAAGAATGCTTACCTTGCAAAGGTTCCAACTAGTATTTCTATGGATGCTCCTTTCATCGATGTGATTCCCATCTTCACGATGGTTGGTCACTACATCCGGCCGAAGAGTAACAAAGTTCATTTGACAATGTTTGACGTAAACACAGGGATAGGAATTGACAAAAACAAACAATGGGAAAACCCCTAATGAGCTGAGTAATGGTGACAAGTAAAGATCCATGTTGAGGCCATGTGATTGATGCAAGGTGGCGAGAGTGCAGTGGGCAGGAAGGTCAAGCACTATCCCAAGGAGTACGCCACAGGTTTCTTTGTTTAATATTGCAAGTAAGGTCATTAAATATTGACAGTATGCCCCCTGGCACCTTACTTATCTCTTGGTTATGGAGAACGACAAGTGTAGACCAGTTAGGTTTAGAATGCACACCCTTTTTCGTCCTGGTTATGTTTTAACTCTTACCTGCAGCTTGGTAAATGCTTGGATTATGTTAGTTAACATGTGGTTGATTGAACATTAACCATGACCCTTTGTGCTAGTCACATTTTCTCGAGTTTTAATACTTGTATAAAAAATGACCATGATATCAACAAATGATTAGGAGTGTTAAGGGTAATGTATATTACGATATGGGATTTGCGCAAATAGGAAAAAGGTCCTATAGTTTGTTGAAATTACTAAGACAAATGAGAGGGAGGGTGTATCAGTTGTTACTGCGCTTAAACAATTTTAAGTCAATTATACCATTTTTAATCTTTCTCCAAGTGACCATCAATATTATACAACATATGAACAACATAAATAAAGAGTATCGGTCATAAATAATATATAAACAGAGATATATTTTGATAAGGAAACCCATAAAGGGACAAAACCTCTTCTTCTTTGAAATAATAGGCAGTCTTTTAAGTTTTGTACAACACCTATAGTTGAACACCAACTCAATGTGAGGCTACTACCTCTGTTTTACAAGATCCAACTTATTTGAGAGAACCAACTCTTTGGTTTCTCTAGCACCCACTAGAAGGAAGCACGAACTCCCTAAGTGTTTGAACGCCAATTGGATGGAAGAACCTACTTCCACTTATACAAACACCAACTTTCATACAGAAAACTTTGTGTTTCCCCAAGAACCACCCTGCCACCCTTTTTTCTATCCCAAACTAGATGGAAGCTACAACTACCAATATTCAAGAATCAACTTGAATATCATAGGACCATGGTCCTCCCTAGAACCACCCTTCCTCCCTGATTATGAATAAATGATTGACAAAAAAATAATAAATGTATTTCAATTCTTACCCCTTCTTCACTGTTATGCAATTCTTCTCTAGTTTAAAACCCGGTCTACAGTTCTGATCTACCTCATGCTATTCTGCTATTCTTCTCTTGCTTCATGCTATTCTATTACTCTCCTTTTGCCTTTGTCTATTCGGTGACTGTTACTCATCTCTAAGTTTTATCTTATGCTCTGCAATATTTAATTTTATCCTTCTTATAGTTGATCTGATTGTTTCTGTTAGAACAAATCCACCTACACAGTCACTGCATCTTGCCTTCTATACTCATCATCCTCATTAGTTACACCTCAAATATCCTTGAGAAAATAAAAAAAATCCTCAACAACTATATCACAAACCGATCAAGAACCATGATTCCATTTTCTAACTGAATTGTAACTGAAATTATTAATCATGAAAATAAACGATGACCCTTTGATCATATTCCTGATTAACCTACACCATTGGATTACTAATGATGGATCTCGCACCTACTCCATATGCCCACTGGTTGTGACCATGGGCCTCATCACAATGCCTTTCGCATTTCACATTTCGGCAATCCAAAGGTGAAGAGTCTTGACTCTTCATGTTGTGATCTCCAAAAAGGGGCTTAGCTCCGCTATCTCCTCCCTCTCACGTGACCACCAACAGTGACCACAGGCTGCACCAAAAGGTGCTTCACGATTTCGCATTTTAGCATTCTTGTTTGTGAGTGTCCTTGAGACCTCCAACTCCTGGTATCTGAAAATCTAAAATGGATTCAGATCAACAGTCCAAAATCTTGATGATTTTATGGTCCAGATCATTTCTTGATCTCACATATTGTAATTCCTATGATGAAGGGTATCGATACTCCAAGTTGTGATCCCCGAAATCAATCTTGGCAATTGACTCCTTCCCTTAATCCTTCGACGATGTGACCTTGTCTATGACCACGAGCCAGACCTTATCACGATTTTGCATATCATGAGTTGCAAGGTTAGAGCATTTCTTTCTATTTATTTTCAAGTCAACTAAAAGTTAATCCCTCGCCACATGTCCCTCTTTGATCAACAGTCAAGATCTTATCACAATTTCACAACTTCATAGGACTTCGTCATGCCTGATCAACGATCCATGATCTCCTTTTGATCAATGACTCAGATTAAGTCTCGGTTTCACATTTCATGATTTCATAGGATAGAGGACCTCCTTTCTTTGAATTTCTAGTCAGTGAAATGCCAATCGCTCATCATGTTCCCTCTGCATCCAACATTCAACAAAATACCTTCATCTAAAGGTCCATATCAATTCTCGGTATTTCTCATATCACAAGTTCCCACACCATGTTCCGTTGACTTCTCCAATGTCCAGGTTAGTGAAATTCTAGTCGCTTTCCATGTGTCCTTCTTGAAGATAGATGGTCCTCCTTCTTTCGGGATTTTGTAGGCCCGCTTCATCTTGCACGTAAATACTGTGCTCCTTCTTATGGATCCAATGATGGTCAGTCATCAAGCTCAGATCTGACGCCTGAGATATATTTTCTTCTATGGTTCACTCCTCCTATATGAATTCAGATCTAACAGTCATCGAGAATTATGAATGGTATCCAACGATCATTGTTTCTCTTCACTATTGATACCGCCATTATCATGCCATTATCGTTGTGCTACTTATCATGCTGATCTTCTCCATCAATGACAAACACGCATACTCTGTCTCTCTCTGAAAAACATGCCAACAATCTCCCCCTTTTGCATTGATGGAAACCCCTTGAAACCCCTTGAATAACATCCAATTATACCACTATAGCATCCTTAAAATTACCACACTTTCTCCCCATTTGACATCAATGTCAAAGAAGAAACATGCTCCCCGTGAGTTGTTGCAGTACATAATCCCCCTGTCAACTATGAGCAGCTTAGAAATACAACAAATGTTCAATAAGTACTCCCCCTAACTAGTTGAACAGGTTATACGAAATAAGTTATAACCCCCAACTTTTGACGAAGATATCCAAAAGGGGTTGCTGCTAACGGTTTAGTAAAGATATCAACTATTTGTTCTGTGGAAGGAATATAATTTAGTTGAACAACTCTATTTGTAACTTGTTCTCTGAGAAAATGATATTTTATTGGGATATGCTTACTCTTGGAATGAAGAACAGGATTCTTGGAGCCGCTAATGGAATTGGTGTTATCACAGTGAATTGTAATCGAAACAATATAGTTTACCTTCAATTTTGCAATAGTTTGAGTCATCCACAAAATCTGAGTGTACCTAGTAGCAACAACAATGTAATCTAATTTTGTAGTTGATAAGGAAATATATCCTTCCTTCTTACTAATCCATGCTGCCAATGAGTCACCCAGGAAGAAGGCACCTCCACTGGTGCTCTTTCTCTCATCCACACAATTTGCCCAATCTGCATCTGAATAAGCAGTTAGATGAAAATTCTAATTTCTGGGATACCACAGACCATAAGTCATTGTTCCCTTCATGTATTTGAATATCCTTGTGACAGCTGCCAAGTGACTTTGTTTAGGAGTTGAATGACAACGACCTACCATTCCAACAACTTGCATTATATCAGGACATGATGTTGTGATGTACAAAAGACTGCCTATCATTGATAAGTATGTCCTATATTCAACATAGGGTGAAATTTCATCTTTACTAAGATTTAAACCAACCACCATAGGTGTACTAATAGGAGAAGAATCTTCCATCTGAAATTTCTTCAACATCTCTTTCAAATATTTTTCTTGAGAGATAAAAATTTCTGCAGAGCTTTGTTTTACTTGTAAGACAAGAAAATATGACAATTCTCCTATCATTGACATATGAAACTCTGTTTGCATAGAGTTGGAAAACCACTGAACAAAGGAGTCATTATTACAGCAAAAAATAATGCCATCTACATAAATCAAAACAACTAGTAAATCATCACCTTCAGTTTTTATGTAGAGATTGCTATCAACAATACCTTTCTTGAATCTTTTGTCTTGTAAAAATTTGTCCAATCTATAATATTAAGCTCGTGGTGCTTTTTTTAGTCCATATAAAGCCTTCTTCATATTGTAGACACAATAAGGGTTATCTTTCAATGAGAATCCTTCAGGTTGCTCCATATATGCTTCTTCCTCTAGATCTCCATTAAGAAATGTTTATTTAACATCCATCTAATACACTTTAAATTTCTTATGACATGAATATGCAAGAAACATTCTGATGGCTTCCAATATTGCCACTGGTGCAAATGTTTCATCAAATTCATGACCTTCAAATTGTGCATACCCTTTACAGACCAATTTGGTTTTATTTCTAACAACTTGTCCTTTTTCATTCATTTTATTTTTAAGCACCCACTTGGAACCTATTACATTCTTGTCTTTAGGTCTAGGAACAATCTCCCAAGTATTTTTCTTCTCAATCTGATCAAGGTCTTCATTCATAGCTCTAATCCAATCATCATGTTGGCTGGCTTCATCAAATTTTTTAGGTTCAGTCATAGATAAAAAGGAAACATGATGTTGTTCAGAGTCTTTAATGAATTTCCTTCTTGTCTGAACTCCTTTATTTATATCTCCAATTATCTTATTTTCAGGATGACTCTTTCTAACAGTTCTAAGAGATGAGTTTGTTTATTTTTGTTGATTTATGTCAGCTTGAGTATTTGTATCTTCATATGATTCAGATTCTTCTCTTTTTGATCCTTGGACCTACTCATCTTCATCTTCAACTATATCCTATGTGTTGGGTTTAGCACTGCTTACATTTCTAATTGGGATTTCTTCATCAACTTTTATGTCTATACTGTCAACTAGTTTATGTAGCCTCTTATTGTAACATCTATACCCTTTACCATTTGTAGCATAACCCAAGAAGATACCTTCATTATCCCTGTCATCATATTTGCCAATATTTTCATCATTATTCTTAATGTATCATTTACTCCCAAAGAATTTAAAATGATTGATTGATGCAGGTCTTCCAAACCATAGTTCATAAGGAGTCTTGTCACCATGTGGTCTAAGATGTTCTTTGTTAACGATATGAACAACTGTATGAATTTATTCAACCCAATATGTTTGAGGTATGTTCCTTTTATTCATCATTGATCTTGCCATTTTTTGTACTGATCTATTATGCCTCTCAACAACTACATTTTGTTGTGGAGTCCTTGGAATTGTATACTCTCTTTTGATTCCATGTTTATCATAGAACTCTTTGAATTTCCATGAGCTAAACTCTCCTCCTCTATCAGATCTTATTGCCTTCAATATTTTTCATGTTTGATTCTTAGTTATAGCCTTAAACACTTTGAATTTTTCAAATGCTTCAGATTTTTCCTTCAAAAAGGAAACCCATGTTAGTCTAGAATAATCATCAATAATCAACATAAAATAATTTTCTTTTCCTATACCTTCTTTCCTTGATGGACCACATAAATCCATATGTACTAACTGGAGAGGTTTTTCTGTTGAAGGAATGTTTTTAGATTTGAACTGTGTCTAATTAAGCTTTCCTATCTGGCATGGTTTACAAACATAATCATATGGATTTGATATCTTTGGAAGACACTTTACTGCCCCACTATTTTTGAGCTTGATTATATGATCAAAAATTAAGTGTCCAAATCTCCTATGCCATAGCCAACTTTCATCATACTTGCCTAAGTGGAATTCTTATTTTTCTTCTTTTAACACACATACATTGTTTTTTGTTCTTATCCCTTTTGCAACTAGTTGTCTTGAATTCACAGATTTTACTCTACAATCTTTAGAAGTAAAAATGACTTCACATCCTCGGTCACATACTTGATTGACACTAAGAATATTATGTTTCAGAACTTCTACAAACAACACATATTTAGATTTCCCTTTTCCATTACTCAAACTCATCATTCATTTACCTTTTATTTTTCCTGGTGCATCATTTTCAAAAGTTACATTCCCTGATTTGCTTTCACTTAGAGTTAGAAACTTACTTTTGTCTCCAGTCATATGTTTGGAACATCCACTATCAATATACCAGGGATTCCTTTGTTTTTGGGCGGATAACACTAGTCTACAGTTTTCATCTTCTTTCTTCTTCCAAATCTTGAAATTTTCAGCAGTAGGATTCGAATCTGGCTTAAAATTCCTTAAGCGACAATCTGCAACTTTATGTCCATAGTTATGATAGATGTAACATTCTGGTTCACTGAATAATAGATCATAATGATCATTATGCTCATAAATGTTGTTATGTTTCACCTTCATCCTTCCTCCATCCGTCACATGATTTATAGTATGTGGTCGTTTGTTTCTTGGTTGTCTCAATCTTTATTGTGGCAGATAATTATTCCTTGAGTATTTGATTTCAAATATCTAGATCTTAAAGAGAAGTTTACATATTTGTGATGAAAGTTAGTGATGCAGCCGCACCCACAGGCACGCCCGCTCACAAGATCTTCTTCTTTCTATGGCCCGAAGAACTCAAGCGTTCTTCTGTTTCCCTGTCAGGAAATCTGCACCCACAGAACACTTTGCATGATTCCTCCTCTCTTTACTTATCATGGAATCGGAAATCGTGACTTCGTGAGTCCAAAGGTCAAGCTTTGTACCCACGGATCACCGAGACTTGATACCTAAGTCAACGTTGACCTCACCTTTTCCCTATCGGGATTTCTACTCTATCGCGAATTCGCCACTCACGATATCAAGCAACTCTATTCTTCGACCCCCGAGTCCCGATGTACCAAAATTCTGACACACATGTGCGGGTTGTCTTTTCCACTTCCCTTCACTTCTATTGGGATTTTGGACTTCGAGGGATCACGAATCCTAATGTCAAAAATTTCAGAACTTTACTTTCCCCGAACTCTAAATACAGTGTGGCACCTGTCTCCCACTAACTCCTGCGGCCCCACACTGCTTACGTCACTGTCGGGATATCGCGTTTCACGACCTCGAGCTACAAGAATACCCTGTCCTTGAAACTCCTGATACTCCAAACCCCGACTTTTCTGGTCTTTCCTACATGTGTCCCCACCGATGGACGGATCTGATCTGTCGGGATATCGCATTTCACGATATCACGATTCTTGTTGCAATAATTTGGAGCTTCGATTCACGAAACCCCTATCCACGATATGCGTGTGGATCCAATGATCCTCATGGCCCTGATCAATGGCTTTGCCTCTCCTAAGCTTGGAACCCTTTGGGAATACGTCGCCGTATCTTTCTATGCACCTTTCCAAGATCAAACGGCTTATGGTGATTCATGAAATTCTCCTCAGAGAATACCAACCGTCTGTTCCTTCCGGATGAATTCTGCGAAAGGACTAAGTGTTCCTTTCCACAGAACTCATTCACTTGCTCGCAAACTTGCAACACTTGCTTGAACACTTCAAACACAACTTCTATGTGCGATCCTTCGATGAATTCTAATACTCTATCCTTCCTGAGCTTTGTTGTTACTCTGAGCCTTAAAAAAAGACTCCTTGCGCGCACTCCTTGCGGAAACCCTTCAACACGTCTGAGTGTTGAAGGCTCTTTCGACTCTGCGCACGCCTGCAACAACAGTCTTTTAGCTCTTCACTCAGGTTCACAACCTTGGGTCTTTTACCTGGCCTACGTACTCTTTGCACGACCCTGTGCCTAACCTGTACCTTCAAGGAACTGAGAACAAAAGCTATCTCTATTTTATCCCCTCTGTCTACTCACTCCTTGCGGACAAATTTGACTGCACTCCTTGCAGGAATTCTCTAGCTCAAATAGAGAAACAATTGAAACTCATTCCATCTCTCTCTCAGACTTCAATTCATACATGAATTCATATACAAAGCCTATAAAATAAAATGTATAAGCAGGAAACAAACATTCATGAGCATATCAACATCAGATACACAGAGAATCAAACACAAACCATGAATTTGAACCAATCTTCTTCTATTAATTCAAATATCAGTACATGGGTGTTCTTCTATATTTCTTTGCTTCTCTTCTTGTTCTTCTTCTTCTCTTCTAAGCTCATGCTTAGGCTAATGTTATAATGATACAATGAGGGTGTCTATATCCGTTTTCCCTCTGTCTTTCTAAAACTGTCTAATCTAGGAATTAAAATCCTATCTACCAGCATTAACTATATTAAATGTTGTCTATCTACTAAACGACGAGAGATATCTACTGAAGGTCCATTAAAATACACAATTGCACCTCATCTTAAATGGTTCATTTAAGATATGCGCAATAATTCTAAAGTGTTTACAAAATTTGTGCTTGCTTGTCCAGCTGTCTTCTGCTTCTGCGTTGGCTCGCTTGATGAGTTGGTGATGCTCCTGCATCATATTCCCTCGCTTGAAAATTTTCATGGGCTCCTGTCCATGAGCTCCTACATGGTATATCCATGCTTCAAAATCTCTGCTTCATTTTCCTAGCTGGCATCTTCCATTGGATGGCCCTTCCATTTGACCAGATACTCGTAGTATTCTTTCCGCCTGGTCTTCTTATTGACTCTCTTGTCCAGTATGCATTCCATTTGTGGCTTCTCTACAAATGGAAATTGCTTCATCCACTGGATCACTGGGTACTCAATTCCAGTCTCCACTTCTTCAGCTCTATATGGGTATAAATCTGCTACATTGAATATCAGAGATATTCCAATCCCATCTGGCAACTCGATCTCATAAGCATTTTCTCCGAATTTTCTCAAGACCTTACATGGCCCGATTTTCTTCATTTTTAACTTATTATATGTTCCCCTCAGGAACCTCTCTTTCCTCAAATGTTCCAGAACTAATTCACCAACCTCAAACTAAATTTGTCTCTTCCGCTGGTTGGCTCTACGCTTATATTCACGATTCGAATCTAGCAGTCGCTGCTTCACCTGGTCGTGATGTCCCTTCATCGCCTTCGTGAATTCCTCAGCACTTGCGCTCCTAGTCACAGTCTGTTATGAATCCCTCATTTCAAAAACTCCTCTCAGCTATGTGACATAAACAATCTGGAATGGACTTTTTCCTATGCTCCTGTTCACTGAGTCATTATATGCAAAATCTGCCTGAGGTAATATGTTGTCCCACTGGCTGTGGTGCTCCACCACTAGGCTCCTCAGCAAGTCTCCCAGACTTCTTTTCACTACTTCCATTTGCCCATCCGTTTGAGGATGATAGGTAGAACTAAACATCAAATTAGTTCCCATCTTTTTCCAGAGTGTCCTCCAGAAATGTCCCACGAATTTTTCATCTCTGTTTGAAACTATACTTTTAGGCAACCCATGAAGTCGAATGATCTCTTTGAAAAACAGATTTGTGATATGAGTCGCATCACTGGTTTTCTGGCATGGGATAAAATGTGTCATCTTGAAAAACCTATCCACTACCACAAACACTGAATCAAATCCTCTTTGTGTCCTTGGCAATCCCAATATGAAATCCATGCTAATCGCCTCCCATGGTCTTTCCGATATGGGCAATGGCTGATAAAATCTTTCATTCTATTTTCTTCCCTTTGAATGCTAGCAAATTCTACATTGGTCTACAAACCTCTTGACCTTTGATTGTATCCCTGGCCAAAAGTATGACTCACTCAGCTTCGCAAATGTCTTATCATGACTGAAATGTCCATCCAATCCTCCGCTATGTTTCTCCTTTAACAGATTCTCCATCATAGAGCAATTTGGAATACATAACTGATTGTCTTTGATTAGAAATCCTTCTTGGATCACATACTCTATCCACTGGCTTCGGTCTCTGAGAACTGGATTCTTGGCTGCTTCATACACTTCCTTAAAGTCTAGATCATCTGCATACATGTCCTTGAGATCATCAAAACCTAATGTTTTGACCCAGAACTCCTTCATCAACAAACATTTCCTACTTAAAGAATCAACCACTTTGTTAGCAGTACCCAAAATGTGTTTAATCACAAATGTGAAATTCTACATATACTCTACCCATTTTACATGTCTCTGATTCAACTTCTCCTATTGAGTCACAAATTGTAATGCACAGTTATCACTATACGAAACAAATTCTTTTGGAATCAAATAGTGCCTCCATTTCTTTAATGCTTGTATGATGGCATAAAATTCCTTATCATACGTGGAGTACTTCAATTTCGCCTAGTTTAGATTTTTGCTGAAGTATGCTATCGGTCTGTCCTCTTGACTCAAGACCGCTCCTATAGCAAACCCGCTTGCATCACATTTCACTTGAAATGTCTTCTAGAAATCTGGCAACACCAGAACCGATTGTTCCGTGATCTTCCGCTTCAACAGATTGAAGCTCTTCTCAGTCTCTGCTATCCAGTGAAAATACTTATGCCGCTTCCTCATCGTATCCATCATCTCTGTGCTAATTCCACTGAAATTCCTGATGAATTTCTGGTAGAAACTAGACAAACCATGAAAACTTCTCACCTCAAAAATATTTCTCGGTGATGGCCAATTCTTGATCACTTCTACCTTATCTAGATCCATCCTCAACTCATTCACTGAAATAACAAATCCCAGATAAATGAGATATGTTTTCATGAATGAGGACTTCTTCATGTCTATCAACAGCTTCTCCTACTGTATATTCTTCATCACAATGGCCAAATGCTTTAGATGTTCAACCTTCATCTTACTGAAAATCAGTATATCATCCAGATATACAATGACAAATTTTACGATGAAATCCTTTAGGACTTCATTCATCAACCTCATAAAGGTACTTGATGCATTTTTCAAGCCAAACGGAATGACAAGCCATTCATACAAACCTTCATTTGTCTTGAATGTTGTTTTCCATTCATCAGCCTCTCTCATGCGAATCTGGTGATATCCACTTTTCAGATCAATTTTTGAAAAATATTTGGCTCCGCTCAAGCAATCCATTAAATCATCCATCCACGACAATGGAAACCTATACTTGATGGTTATCTTGTTAATCACCCTTGATTCGGTACACATCCTCCAACCTCCATCTTTCTTCAGACTCAGTACCATTGGAATAACACACGGACTCAAGCTTTCCCTGACTAACCCTTTGTCCAACAATTCCTGGACCTGTCTTTTAACCTCCTCATTTTCTTGTGGCGTCAACCTGTACGCAGCTTTGTTTGGAAAAATAGCTCCTGGTATGAGGTCAATATGATGACTCACACTCCTCATCGGTGGAAACGAATGAGGTAATTCGTCCACCACAATGTCAGCGAACTCTTCCAGTAGTTCCTGAATCTTCTCTGGTAGATCATCCAATCTTGTGCTAGTCAGAACAATCCTTGGTTTCCTGACCACAAAGAATTATGGATCTTCTTTCTTCTTCACCTCCATAAGATGTTCCTTCCCACTCATGAGAAGTATTGTGTTGCTTACTTCCGGCTTCACCTCCTTATCCTTTATCGGAAGCAACATGTGTGTCCTCCCATTATTCTCTAAAGTATATGTGTTCATTCTCCCATCATGAACCACATTTATGTCATATTTCCATGGTCTACCCAACAATAAATGACAAACATCCATGGGAATAACATCACACAAAATCTTATCATTATATCCACCTATTTTGAATTCAACCAAGTATTGTTTTGTAACAGTTACCTGGTGTCCTTTTTGTAGCCATGAAACCTTGTATGGACTCGGGTGATCAGTCGTCTCTAGCTCCAGCTTCTCTAGCATCTCTGTAGATACGAGATTATCTATGGTACCTCTGTCCACTATAACCTTGCATACCCTATCCTTGGTTTTGCAAGATGTTCTCAAAAGTCTGGTTCTTTGAGCTGATCTCTCCACCTCTTTCTCGGGTGTTAAGAGAAATTTATGCATCATCAATGACCTTTTACCTTCTGCATCTTCTGCCTCAACATCTCACCTCTGTGCCGTGATGATGTGAGATTCTCCTCCATCCTTATTTTTCTCTGGACACTCGAATGACTTGTGCCCATTCTTTCCACATGTGAAGCATGTGATTACTCCACCTCTTCCTCTTACTCTACCTCTGGTACAAGGAAACATATTGTTGTCATCATAATCTCCTCTCTGCTCTGTATGTTGGCCTCACTGTTCAACATATGGCCCTCTCTGTGAGGTTCCACCTTTCTCAATTTTACCCCGAAGTTTCCTCCATTCCTCCTTAGGATTCTGAGTTCTTTCCTGGAAAACTGACTTGCCTCTGGGATGACTTCTGCCTCACCCTCAATGACCTTGCTTATGGCTCAGCTTCTCTTCATCTTTCAAAGCATTCTGATAATCATCCTCCACAGTTCGGATGGTTACCATGCTCATCTCGTCCTGGATATCGTATCTCAGGCCAATCATATACCTGACAACTTTCTCATCATCGCTCTCCCGATGACCTGCCCTGATGTTTAGTCAATAGAATTCCTCTGTGTATTCTTTAACTATCATTATCTTCTATCCTAGGTTCTTCATTCTCCTGAATAGAGTGATTTGATAATCTCTTGGGATGAACTTTGCCTTCATCTTTGCAATCATTCGATCCCAACTTTTAATTTTCTTCTTACCTTTGCAGCGTCTATCTTCTTGTAGCTCGTCCCACCATAATGTTGCATGTCCTTTCAAGCGCGTGACAGAATTCCTGACTTTCTTATCCTCTTCAACATCTTCATAGTCGAAGTAGGTGTCAAGAGCTCTAATCCAATCTAGTAGGTCCTCTGCATCCAAGTTTCCCTCGTAAACTGGAATGTCCATTTTCAGCTTTGCACCCATCCTTGCAATAGCTTTGATTAGACGCTCATTTGCTGCATCTTCGGCTACAACTTCTTCTTCGCGTTCAGCCTTGGCTTCACTCTCGGAATCACTCAGATCCCCTGCACTGGCTGTGCATCTTTGTGCTATCTCCATGTCTTCGAGTCTAGCTTGGAGATCACGCATCTGTCTCTCCATTTATGGATTTGTTACCTGACTGCCTCTTCTTCGCACCTCCCTATCCTCTAGATCAGGGGATTGTCTTTCTCTCCTAGGTGGCATGGTGAATTCTTCTTCTATGCTATAGAAGGAAAATAAATTTTCTGTCTCTGATACCAAAATGATGCAGCCGCACCCGCAGGCACGCCCGCTCGCAGGATCCTCTTTTTTCTACGACCCAAAGAAATCAAACGTTCTTCTGTTTCCTTGTCGAGAAATCCACACCCACAGAACACTTCGCACGATTCCTCCTCTCTTTACTTATTGGGGAATTGGAACTCGCGACTTTGCGAGTCCAAAGGTCAAGCGTTGTACCCACGGATCACCGAGACTCGATACCTAAGTCAACGTTGACCTCACCTTTTCCCTGTCAGGACTTCTACTCTATCGTGACTTCACCACTCATGATATCAAGAAAATCTATTCTCCGACCCTTGAGTCCTGATGTACCGAAACTCCAACACACACGTGTGAGTTGGATTTTCCACTTCCCGTCACTTCTATCGAGATTTCGGACTTCGCGGGATCGCAAATCCTAATGTCAAAATATTCGGGACTTTACTTTCCCCGAACTCCGATATAGTGTGTCACCTGTCTCCAACTAACTCCTGCAACCCCACACTGCTTACATCACCATTGGGATATCTCATTTTGCGACTCTGAGCTGCAAGAATAACCTGTCCTCAGAACTCCTGATACTTCGAATGCCAACTTCTCTAGTCCTCCCTACACGTTTCCCCACTGATGGACGGTTTTGATCTGTCGGGATATCGTGTTTCACGATATCACGATTCATGTTGCAATAATTTGGAGCTTTGATTCATGAAACCCTGATCCACGATATGCATGTGGATCCAACGACCCTTGTGGCCCTGATCAACGACTTCGCCTCTCCTGAGCTTGGAACCCTTTGGGAATATGTCGCCATATTTTCCCTGCACCTTTCCAAGATCCAATGGCTTACGGTGATTTGCAAAATTCTCCTTGGAGAATACCAACCGTCTGTTCCTTCCGGATGAATTATACGAAAGGAAAAAGTTTTATTTTCCATGGAACTTGTTTGCTTGCTCGCAAACTTGCAGCACCTGCTTGAACACTTCAAACGCAAATTCTTTGTGCGATCCTTCAACGAATTCGAAGACTCTATCCTTCCTAAGCTTTGTTGTTACTCTGAGCCTTAGAAAAATACTCCTTGCACACACTCCTTGCGGCAACCCTTCAACACGTCTGAGTGTTGAAGTCTCTTTTGACTCTGTGCATGCCTGCAACAACATTCTTTTAGCTATTCACTCAGGTTCACAACCCTGGGTCTTTTACCTGGCTTGTGTACTCCTTGCATGACCCTGTGCCCAACCTGCACCTTCAAGGAAATGAGAAAAAAATCTATCTCTATTTGATCCCCTCTATCTACGCACTCCTTGCGAACAAATTCGACTACACTCCTTGCAGGAATTCTCTAGCTCAAATAGAGAAATAATTGAAACTCATTCCATCTCTCTCTCATACTTCAATTCATACATGAATTCATATACAAAGCCTATAAAATCAAATGTATAAGTAGGAAACAAACATTCATGATCATATCAACATCAGATACACAGAGAATCAAACACAAACCATGAATTTGAACCAATCTTCTTCTATTAATTCAAATATCAGTACATGGGTGTTCTTCTACAGTTATCTGCTTCTCTTCTTGTTCTTCTTATTCTCTTCTAAGCTCAGGCTTAGGCTAATGTTACAATGATACAATGAGGGTGTCTATATCCGTTTTCCCTTCGTCTTTCTAAAACTGTCTAATCTAGGAATTAAAATCCTATCTACCAACATTAACTATATTAAATTTCATCTATCTACTAAAGGACGAGAGCTATCTGCTCAAGGTCCATTACAATACACAAGTGCGCCTCATCTTTAATGGTTCATTTAAGATCTGTGCAACAATTCCGAAGTGTTTTCAAAATTTGTGCTGGCTTGTCCAGCTGTCTTCTGCTTCCGTGCTGTCTCGCATGATGAGTTGGTGATGCTCCTGCATCAGTTAGAACAGAAAAAACCTTTGAACCTAAAAGAAGGTTGTAGTCAATTTTTTCCATGCTGATTATTTCTTTGATCAACAAATTCGGTTCTGGTACTTTTTCTTTCATTCCTTCTTAATGGATGATTTTCTTTCTTTGTTTCTACGGAGTGGTTGTTGTCAATGATTGTATATTTGACAAACTTGATGGGTTCTATATTACTTGGATGATCACTACTTGATCCTTCTTCATAGCCCAAACCAACTTTCAACTTTGGATTCCTTTGTTGATTTAGAATGGAAGTTAATTCTTCTGAGGCTTTAATACTTGGCAGATTTTGGTGATACAATGCCTTAAACTTCTCCATTTTTTTTCTGGTTTTTACTATCTCTTCTTCTAAGGCTTCACACTTCACTTTCTTCTCTGACAACCATTGTTTCAGTATGTCTTCTATTTTCTTTTCCTCTTCTAACTCCACTTTTAGTAGAGAAAAGTTTTTATCAGGTTTTTCACCATTCATTTTAAACCGCATCAACAATTGTTTTTGTTTTCTCTTCTTACATTTGAGTCTGTCAATTTCTTCCAAAGCACTGATATTTTACTATATTTCTTGAATTTGTACTTCTTTTCATGATCATAGTTCTGGTACTTTTTCTGGTGGGGACACTTAGATGCAAAGTGACTTATCTTACCACATTTAAAGCATTTGAGGCGAAGCTTTCCTTGATATTTTCCCGATCCTTTCTTTAACCTTCTCACAAATGTTGCCTCAATATCATCTAAATCTAAATCAATATTCTTGTCTTCTTTAAAAGATTATTCTCTAGTAATGAATTTATCTTTGTCGATTCTCATTTCATATGCAGTTAGTGTTCCTAGGAGTTGATCAATGGACAAATTTTTAAGATCATTTAGTTCCTCTATTGCAGAAACTTTTGGATTAAATTTATCAAGCAGAGATCTTAAAATCTTCTGAACTAAGAATGATTCTTCAAACTTTTCAACAAGACCCTTCATGGCATTCACAAGATCTTCAACTCTTAAAAAATACTTGCTAATTGTTTCATCTTCATTCATCTTTAGCTGTTCAAATTTCAATCTATATGTTTGAAGTTGGGCATCTTTTACTTTCTCATTTCCTTCATAACTATTAATAAGTTTATCCCACATTTCTTTGGCAGTTTGAAGATGCATCACCTTTACATACTCAGCTTCTGCAAGTTCGTTCAAGATAAAATTCATTCCCTTAGAATTAAAGCTAAATTCTAACTTATCACCCTTGGAGGCTAGCACAATAGTATTTATGTATCTATTCTCTACTACATCCCAAACATCAACACCTAAGACCATTAAATATGTTCTTATTCTATCCTTCCAAAAAGAAAAAATTGTTCCATCAAATAGAGGAGGCTTAGTGGTTGAAGTCCCTTCATAACTTGTCATGTTTAAGCTTACAGATCTACCTTTAGATAAAAGGAACCTGCTTGGATACCAATTGTTGAAATTACTAAGACAACTGAGGGGCGGTTGAATCAGTTTTTACTGTGCTTAAACAATTTTAAGTCAACTAAACCATTTTTAATTTTTCTCCAACTGACCATCAATATTATACAACATATGAAAAACATAAATAATGAGCATCAGTCACACATAAGATATACACAGATATCGATCTTCATGAGGAAACCCATAAAGGGATAAAACCTCTTCTTCTTCGAAATCATAGGCAGTCTTTTAAGTTCAGTACATCATCTCAATGTGAGGCTAGTACCTCTATTTTACAAGCTCCAACTTTTTTGAGAGCACCAACTCTCTGGTTTCTCTAGCACCCACTAGAAGGAAGCACCAACTCCCTGAGTGTTCCAGCACCAACTGGATGGAAGCACCTACTTCCACTTATACAAGAACCAACTTGCATACATAAAACTTTGTGTTTTCCCAAGCACCACCCTGCCACCCTTTTTTCTAGCCACAACTAGATGGAAGCTACACTTCCCAATATTCAATCATCAAATTGAATATCAGAGGACCAGAGTCGTCCCTAACACGACCCTTCCTCCCTGATTATGAATAAATGATTGACAAAAAAACAATACAAGTATTTCAATTTTACCCCTTCTTCAATGTTCTGCAATTCTTCTCTCGTTTAAAAACTATTCTGCAGTTCTGCTCTACCTCATTGTATTCTACTATTCTACTCTTGCTTCATGCTATTCTGCTACTCTCCTCTTGCTTCTATTTGTTAAGTGACTGTTACTCATCTCTGAGTTTTATCTTATGCTCTACATTCTTTCATTTTATCCTTCTTATAGTTCATCTCATTGTTTCAATTAGAACAGCTCACTTACACAGTCACTGCATCTCAACTTTTATACTCATCATCCTCATCAGTTACACCTTGAATCTCCTAGGGAAAAGACAAAAACTTCTCAACAACTATATCACCAACCGATCAAGAACCATGATTCAATTTTCTAACTGAATTGTAACTAAACTTATTAATCATGAAAATAAACGACAACCCTTCGATCATATTCCTGATTAACTTGCATTGTTGGATTACAAATGATGGATCTCATGCCTACTCCATATGCCCACTGGTTGTGATCATGGGCCTAATTAGAATACCTTTCGTATTTCACATTTTGGCAATCCAGAGGTGAAGAGTCTTGACTCTTCATGTTGCGATCTCCAAAAAGGGGTTTAGCTTCGCTAGCTCCTCCCTCTCACTTGACCACCCGAAGTGACCACAGGCTGTGCCAAAATGTGCTTCTCAATTTCACATTTCAACATTCTTGTTGTGAGTGTCCATGACACCTCCAACTCCCGATATTTGAAACTCTGAAATGGATTCATATCAATGCTCCACAATCTTGATGATTTGATGGTCCAGATCTTTTCGTGATATCGCATATCACAATTCCTATGATGAATGGTCTCGACACTCCTAGTTGTAATCCCAAAAATGGAGTTTAGAAATTATCTCTTTCCCTTCAGACTTCGACGATGTGACCTTGTCTATGACCACGGGCCAGACCTTATCACGATTTCTCATATTGCGAGTTGCAAGGTTGGAGAATTTCCTTCCTTTGACTTTCCAGTCAATGAAAATTTAATCCCTCACCACATATCCCTCTTTGATCAATGATAAAGATCTTATCACGATTTCACAGCTTCACGGGCCTTCTTCATGCTTGATCAATGGTCCATGATCTCCCTTTGATCAATGACTCAGATTAAGTTGTGGTTTCACATTTCACGATTTCATAGGATAGAGCACCTCCTTTATTCGACTTGCCAGTCAGTGAATTTCCAATCACTTGCCATGTACCCTTTGCATCCAACGTTCCACAACATACCTCGATCCAAAGGTCCAGATCAATTGTCGGGATTTCGCATATTGCAAGTTCCCACACCATGTTTCGTTGACTCCTCCAATGTGCAGGTCAACGAAATTCTAGTCGCTTATCACATGTCCTTCTTAAAGATGGACGATCCTCTTGCTTTCAGGATTTTGTAGGCCCACTTCATATTGCACGTAAAGACCGTGCTCCTTCTTATGGATCCAACGACGATCGGTCTTCGTCCTCATATCTGACACCTAAGATCTATTTTCTTCTACTCTGCACTCCTCCTATTTGAATTCAGATCTCACAATCATCAGGAATTCTGAATGGGATCCAACTATCATTGTTGCTCTTCACTATTGATCTCACCATTGTCATGCCATTATCATTGCGCTACTGATCATGTTGTTCTTCGCCATCAATGACATCGCCATCAATGACAAACACGCATACTCTGCCTCTGTTTGAAAAACATGCCAACATAGTTTACAAAAGAAAACACCATGTACTCTAGAATGAGGACCAAAGGAACATAATCCTTAAGTAGTAGTTTCACCCTCGCTCTTATGGAGGGTAGAGTTAACATGTCATACTAGATGTGTGCACCTAGACAAGAAGTGGCAATACCAAGTTATAGATACCAAGGGGTAGTCAAACCTTTTTGTCACGAAGTTATGATTGTTATAAGGTTTCCTCTTTTAAAATCAATGATAAATTATAGTTACCTTATAAAAATAATTTTATTTTTTTTATTGTAAAATATGGGAAACATTACATATGGTATCAAAGCAAAGGTTACAACACTTGGACCTTGAAAAGGGCCAAAATATTTACTTAGCACATATTTTTGTCTATATAAAACTAACAAACCATTAATGTTACAAAAAAAAAACTCTTTTCTATTCTGTGTTAATCATGGAAACTGAGGATGAAATAGAAATTAGATTGGAGGAGAATCCTAGACAAAGACCCCTCGAAGATCAAATATAGAACAGTGATGGAAGATCACCTGCTGAAGTTCTGGAAACAATGAGGAATCTCATTGTTGAGATGCAGGTTTTCAAACAAGACAATGAGAAACTGAAGAAGGCACAACATAAATAACAGGAAATAAATGAAGTCCTGTTGCAAAGTATAATGACAAAGAAAACCCCAAAGGATGATAACCAGGAAGAAGAGGTTAGTAAAAGGGCCTCCAAGAATTCTGGTCCTAAATAAGAAAAATGGGACAACTTATCTAAAGGTACACCTTTAGCTGAAGATAAAACAAAAACATATAGAATAAGGAAACAGGTAGATCACATTGAGGGAGAATTTAAGAAAATCAAACCATCCACCTTTGATGGGGAATCCAGAACAAGGGAGGAAGTTTAAGCATGGTTATTAGACATTAAGAAGTATTTCTAGATATACAACTATTCCAACAATATGAAGGTCATAATGGCCATCTATAATATGAAAGGGAAAGCCAACATTTGGTGGCAAGACCTGAAGTTGGCCAAGGGTCTAAAGGAAAAATAGATGGAATGGTTGGACTTTAAGAAACACTTTAAGAAATAGTACCTATCTGAAATTTACTATGAAAGAAAAACCAAAGAATTTAATGAATTGTGACTTGGTCAAATGGTTATGGAAGATCTGATAAACAAATTCCTGGAATTAATAAGGTTCGTGCCTTATATCCGGGAGGACAAAGTGAAAATACCACAGATCCTAAGATGTTTACCACAGTCCTACAAGGACAAAATCAAATTTTATAATCCCAAGTCCTTGAGTGAAGTCTTCAGAAAAGCCCAAATGTGTTACGCTCAATACAAACAATGGTCAGAATTTCCAAAGGCTTGGAAAGATAGGTAACAAGACCGAATGAACCATTGGAATAAGGGATATTAGCCAGCTCCTTTTCGGAACGAAGCCAAAATTTTTCCAAGGAAATATTTTTACTCCAACAATCAGAACACCCAAGGGGGTGGTAAACCAGTAAACCTGGGTGCAAATAAGTTCATGGATAGCCCCCATGAACCATTAAAATGACGGGAATTGGGAGAAACTCACTTAAGGAGGAACAATCTACGTTTGACTTCAGCAACCAGAACTACGGTTCACAACTTGCAGGAAGCCTCTACGGTGGGAGATGTGGGTAGAAGCTTGCATCGCATAAATGAAGCCGTGGATGGCTGGCAATCAGGGATGATTTTAGGGGCTAAATTTCGCTCATGGGCTAATTTTCCATGTTTTTTTCCAAAAATGAGATTCACTATTTTAAAAATGATTCGCCTAAATTCTATAGGATAAAAAAAATTTACCCTAAAATCGCCAAAATTTTATAAAAACTATATAAAATACTTAGAAATTTGAATATTTTTACAAAAATATCGCCAAACATTTATAGTTGACATATGAATGATTAGCAAGATTCGCTAAAGTTTCTACATTTTAAAATAAATTTCCATCCTTAAAATCATCCTTGCTGGCAATCTTACCACTAGTCCTCTGTGGTGGAAATTAAAGGTAAAATCAATAACACTCGTATTTATGTTTTAATTGATCCTGGAGCTACATTGAGTTATATCACTCCTAGTATACTGGAGTCAAATAAACTTAAGAAAACAAGACATGCAAAATCTTGGCTGGTACAACTAGCAATAGGAACGAAAAGAAAATTTATCGACTTTATTTATGATTATGAGTTCAATTTAGGTGGTCAAAACATAAAGAAAAATATGAACATTCTACCGTTAGGATCTTATGATCTAATTATCAGAATGGATTGGATAGAAAGGCATACATCAGTGTTAGATTGTTATGAAAAATCCCTCAAGTATAAAGACGAAAATGACAATGCTAGAAAAGTTCAACATATACAAAAACCAATCTCAGTTAGACAGATTTCAGCAATGCAATTTAAGAAATGCATGAGAAAGGGTTGTGAAGTTTATACCATCCAAGTAACAAACCTGCTAGAAAAATAAAATAAACCCAACTTGGAGGATTTTTCCATGTTGCATGATTTCAGAGATGTGTTTATTGATGATATACATGAATTACCCCCAAGGAGGGAGATAGACTTTTATATCAACCTACTACCTGGTTCAACCCCTATCTCTAAAGCACCTTACCGAATGAGTTTTTCAGAATTAATAGAAATAGAAATTCAACTTCACCAATTATTGGACAAAGAATATATTAGAACAAGTGTTTCACCCTGGGGAGCACAAGTCCTCTTTGTGAAAAAGAAGGATGAAACTTTGATATTATGCATTGATTACAGATATTTAAACAAAATGATGATTAAGAACAAGTACCCATTACCTAGGATAAATGATATGTTCGATCAAGTAGGTGGGGCAAAGATTTTGTTGAAATTGGATTTATGTTCTAGTTATCACCAGGTTAGGATAAAATATGAGGACATAAGTAAAACAACATTCTGAACGAGATACAAAAATTACAAACCACGAATGTGCTAGCCACATTTATGTGTTTGAACAAAATTTTTAGTCTGTACTTGGACAAGTTTGTGTTGGTATTTATTGGCAATATTCTTGTATATTCTAAAATAGAAGAAGAACATGAAGACAACTTAAGGATAGTTCTGCATACTTTAATGAAGCACAAACTGTATGCTAAATTTGATAAGTGTGATTTTTATCAGAAGAAAATATAGTACCTAGGACATGTAATATCTGTGGAAGGCATTGCAGTTGATCCTAAGAAAAAAAGAGCCATCATGGAATGGTTGATTCCTAAAGATGTAGCAGACATCTAGTCATTCATGGGAATCACTAGATATTAACACAGATTTATGGAGGTATTTTCCAAAATTGCTTACACTATAACATCGTTACAAAAGAAGGTGACACAGACCTCCCCGACCCTTGGTCCAAAGTCCACTCACAGGTTCGCTCTTTAACCCCTTTGAGCCGGATCGACTCTTTCGGATTCCCTGCTGGAATCTCTTTTCAAGTCAATCCACGGGTCTTTTTCACATCTCGCAATCTTGTGAGTTCACGAGTCTTGACTTCCAACTCTTCCTTCTCAAATCTGCGATACCTGAGATTGCCAAATGGTTATGGCAACTTCTCTGTCAGCACCCTCTGTGTGTGACTTCTAGCTAGGCTTAAATGGCAACACCTCTCACAACTCACCAGTTCATGAGTTGAAGGGTTGAATTCTCACCCCCTTATCTTTCGAACCACCGAGATGCGAGAGGTAAACAGGGTGTTGACTCCTTCCAATAGGTGACGGGTGTCCACCGATATACTTCTCAGGCCCACTTCATGGTTCTGCTACACATCCACACTCGTGCCTTAGCTCTCGACACTTCACGACTTCTGATGTTGAAAATAACTCCTTGCAACCTTCAAACCCCTAAATACGTGAAATGTGATGGGCTTCTTGATCCAACGATCCTCTCATTCTCTGGATCCAACGATTATCCATGCTCCTTGTGGTTTCGTGACTCGCAACTTGGAGCACCCAAAGTTTTGGTTCTCACCTGGTGAACCTTCGAGTTCGCGAGATCCTTCGATCTCTTCCACCTGTCCTCCTCTGATGGATGACTGTGATCCTCTTCGTGATCTCACAAATATTTATGCAAAGGTTTCAACTCTTCAACCCACAAAACCCCAAGATGTGAATATGTGAGTGATCTGATGACCCCTGTTGGCTCAGATCCTATGGATCTATTCTCCCCTGAGCTTAAACAAAAAAATAAAATAAAACACACTCACCGTAAACCTCCTTGTTCCTCTGCAAGATCTGACGGATCTCAGGACTTCGTGGATTTTCCATGGAGAATTCTGACCGTCAAATTCCTCCTGGATTATTTCTATGAAATGAACACGATATCTCCTTTTGTAACTTGTCCTCCTGCAAACCAACATTGTTTCACCTTCTTCCAATACTTCAAGGCACTAGCTCTCTTGAGATTTTCTTCGACAACTTCAAAGATCCTATCCCCCCTGAGCTTGATTGAAAAATCCTCAAGTTCTTTGGGAAAAGTTCCTGCGAGAACTCCTTGCGGAAACTCTTCAAATACTTCCAAGTATTTGAACCTCTTCGATTCTATGCACTCCTTGCGACAATAGTCTTTCAACAATTTCACTCAAGTTGTAAACTCTGAGACTTCACTCGGCCTGCGCACTCCTTTCACTGCTCTTGTGATTAACTTGCACTTCTGCGAGAATGAGAATAAAATTATCTCTTCTGAGCTTTCAGAGATGAAACTCTGGACTCTTGTCAATGCACACCTTGCAAACAACTTCACTGCACTCCTTGTAGGAAAAATCTTACTTAGATAGAGAAACAATTGAAACTCATTCTTTACTCTCCCTCTCTTAAAATTTTAGATATTAAATATGAAATCAAACATTCATGCATCAAAGAGAATGCAACACAGAGAGTAAACAACATGAGCATAACATTCAATCATGCATACATAGAAAGTATTTGAACACCATGAGTCTGAATCAAGCTTCATAAATTAATATCAGAACTTTTGTACATGGTTTCTTCTACACAATTTCTCTTCTTCTACTCTCCTATGCTCTCTTGATTATGTTGCTTATGCTACAATGATACAAGTGAGGGTTTCTATATCCATTTTCCCTCTGGCTCCTAAAACTATCTAATCTATGAATTCAAAGCTACCTACTTACATTTACTATTATAAATGCCTCTTAGTCCTTCAGACGAGAGTGGGATGCTCAAGGTCTGATTACAATCTATAAGTACACCCTTTCTTAATTGTTTCATTAATGTTTGGCGTATTGAACTTCAAAACATTTAAAACAATTTATCATGTGCCAAAATGCTTTGGTTCTTTCCCCACACTCACTTGTTGTTGGCGATGCTCCTGCATCACACTCCCTCGCTTGAAAATTTTCATGGGCTCCTATCCATGAGCTCTCGCACGGTCTGCCCATGCTACTGGATCTCTGCTTCATTCTCCCAACTCACATATTCAACTAGATATCCCTTCCACTTGACCAAGTATTCAAAGTATTTCTTTCTCCTTGTCCTCTTACTAACTCTTTTGTCTAGTATGCTTTCAATTTGTGGCTTCTCTACAACTGGCATTTGTTTAGTCCACTAAACCTTTGGTTATTCATCACTTTTTCTTGCTTCCTCATGTTTGTATGGGTACAAATATGAGACATTTAATATCAGATAAATTATGAGTAATTCAATCTCATAAGCATTTTCCCCAAATTTCTTCAAGACCTTACATGGTCCGATCTTCTTCATCTTCGGTTTTTTGTATGTCCCCTTCGGGAACCTTTCCTTTCTCAAATGTGCCAAAATCAAATCACCAACTTCAAATTGAAGGTATCTCCTGTGTTGATCTACTCTATGCTTATATTCTTGGCTCAAGTTCTGCAATCGCTCCTTCACCTGGCTGTGAAGTTCCTTCATCGCTTTTGCAAAATCCTCTGCACTAGCACTCCTAGTCACATTATGTTCCGAATCTCTCAATTCTGAAACTCCTCTTGGCCGCATCCCATAAACAATCTAGAATGGACTTTTCCCTGTGCTTCTGTTTAGTGAGTCGTTATATGAAAACTCTGCCTATGGTAGAATATTGTCCCACTGACTGTGGTGTTCTGTCACCAAGCTCCTCAGCAAGTCTCCTAAATAAATAAATGAGCTCTGTCTTCATGAATGAGGATTTCTTCATGTTTATCAACAACTTCTCTTGTTGTAGCCTCTTCATCACTATAGCCAAATGTTTTAGATGCTCTACCTCTGTTTTACTAAAAATCAGTATGTCATCAAGATACACAATGACAAATTTTCCAATGAACTCCTTGAGGACTTCGTTCATCAACCTCATGAAAGTACTTAGTGCATTTGTTAGACCAAATGACATAACAAGACATTAATACAACCCTTCATTAGTCTTGAAGGTTGTATTCCATTCATCACCTTCTCTCATACGAATATGGTGATATCCACTTTTCAAATCAATCTTTGAAAAAAAAAAATCTTCACTTAAGCAATCCATCAAATCATCCATTCTTGGCAATGGAAATATGTACCTGATGGTTATCTTGTTAATTTCCTTTGATTCTGTACACATCCTCTAGCCTCCATCTTTCTTCAGAATGAGTACTGTCAGAACAACACATGGACTCAATCTTTCTCTAACCAACCCTTTGTCCATTAAATCTTGGACCTGTCTTTTGACCTCTTCATTCTCCTATGGCGTCAATCTATATGCTTCTTTGTTTGGAAAACTAGCTCCAGGTATGAGATCAATATGATGACTCACACTTCTGATCGATGGCAACAAACGTGGTAGTTCATCCACTACTATGTCAGCAAACTCTTTCAACAGTTTTTGAACCTCTTCAGGTAAATCATCTACCCTTGTATTGGTTAAAACAATTTTAGGCTTCCTGGCCAAAATGAGTTGCGGTTCCTTGTTCTTCTTGACCTCTGTAAGAAGTTCCTTCCCACTCATGAGAAGTACAGTGTTGCTTACTTCAGGTTTCACCTCCTTATCCTTAATCGACAACAACATGTGAGTTCTCCCATTCTTCTTTAGGGTGTATGTGTTCTTCCTTGCATCATGAATCACATTCTTGTGATATTTCCATGGTCTACCCAGCAATAGATGAAAAACATCCATGGGAATGACATCACAGAGTATTTCATCTTTATATCCACCTATCTTAAACTCAACTAAACATTGTTTAGTGATATTTATCTGTTGTCCTTTCTACAGCCATGAAACTCTGTATGGGATTGGATGTTCAATAGTATCCAACTCCAGCTTTTCTACCATCTCTGTAGAAACAAGATTATCCATGCTACCACTGTCCACAATGACCTTTCATACCCTATCCTTAGTCTTGCAAGCAGTTCAAAAAAGTCTGTTCCTTTCGACCGAACTCTCCATCTTCTGCCTCAATGGTCTGCCTTTGTGCTTCGGTGATGTGAGTTTCACCACCTTATTTATTCTTATTTGGACATTCATAAGACTTGTGTCCATTCTTTCCACATGTGAAGCATTTCACCACTCCACCTCTTCCTCTTCCTCTACCTCTAGTACGAGGAAAAATGTTTCCATCAACATACTGACCTTTTTGTTCAGTATACTACCCTCTCTGTGAACTTCCACCTCTCTCAGTTTGAGTCTGAGGTTTCTTCCATTCTTCCTTAGGTTTCTGATTTTTATCCTGGGCAACTGATTTGCCTCTGGGATGACTTCTGTCTCAACCTCTTTGACCTTGTTTTCGACTCATCTTCTCTTCAGATTTTAGAGCCATCTGATAAGTATATTCCACCGTTCGAATGGTCATCATGCTCATCTCATCCTGAATATCATATCTCATACCATTCATGTACCTGGAAACCTTTTCATCATCGCTTTCCCGATGACCTGCCCTGATGTTCATCCTGTAGAATTCTTCAGTGTATTCCTTCACTGACATCAGTTTCTGTCTCAAATTTTGCTTTCTCCAAAACAGAGTAATATGTTAATCCATGGTAATAAATGTCTCCTTCATCTTTGTGATAATCTTATCCCAACTCTTGATCTTCTGCTTGCCTTTGCAGCGCCTGTCAGCTCGTAGCTCATCCCACCAAAATGCTGCATGTCCTTTCAACCTTGTGACATCATGTTTGACCTTTTTGTCTTCCTCAACATATTCATAGTCAAAATATGTGTCCAGAGCTCTAATCCATTCTATAAGATCTTCAACATATAGGTTTCCTTCATATACTAGAATATCCATTTTTTCCTTAGCACCGATTCTTGCAACAACCCTAATAAGACATTCATTTGCTACATCTTCTGCTGTGACTTCTTTTCCTTCATGTCCAGCTTCATTTTAACTTTCAGAATCATTGACATCTCCAACACCAGCTGTTTTCCTCTATGTTGTCTCCATGTCCTCGAGTCTAGCACATATGTCACGCATCTCTCTTTCCATGGCTGGATTTTGCACCTGCCTACCCCTTCCTCTTAGCATTTCCCTATCTTCTAGCAGATCGGGTGTTTTCCTGTCCCTTCTTCTTGGTGGCATGGCTGAGATTTTATTTCTCGCTTTCCCTATATGAAATATACAAACAGAGTCAAGCTCTAATACCAAAACTAACACAGACCTCCTTGACCATCAGGATGAAGTCCGCTCATAGAATTGTTCTTTAACCCCTTTGAGCCGGATCGGCTCTTTCGGATTCCCTACTGGAATCTCTTTTCAAATCGATCCACAAGTCCTTTTCGCAGCTCACAATATCGTGAGTTTGCGAGTCGTGACTTCCGACTCTTCCTTCTCAAATCTGCGATACCCCATATCGTGAAATGGTTATGGCTCCTTCTCTGTCAACACCCTCTATGTGTGACCACCATCTAGGCTTAAATGCCAACACCTCTCGCAACTCGCCACTTCATGAGTTGAAGGGTTGAACTCTCATCCCCTTATCTTCTGAACCCCAGAGATGTGAGAGGTCAACAGGGTGTTGACTCCTTCCAATAGATGACGGGTATCCACCGATCTACTTCCCGAGCCCACTTCGTGGTTCTACCTTGTGTCCACACTCATGCCTCGGATCTTAGCACTTCGCAGCCTCTGATGTCTAAAAAAACTTCTTGCAACCTCCAAACCCCTGAATACATGAAATGTGATGGAGTTCCTAATCCCATGGTCCTCTCGTTCTCTGGATCCACTGGTTATCCATGCTCCTCATGGTTTCATGACTCACGACTTGGAGGACCCAAAGTTTTGGCTCTCACCTGGCGAACCTCCAAGTTCATGAGATCCTTCGATCTCTGCCACCTGTCCTCCTCCGATGGATGGTTGCGATCCTCTTCGTGATCTCTCCTTTTGCAACCTCGCGAATCTTGATGCAAAGGTTTCGACTCGTCAACCCACGAAACCCCGAGATGCGAAGATGTGAGTGATTTGAAAGCCCCTGTTGGCTCAGATCCTACGGCTCTATTCTACCCTGAGCTTAAATAAATAAAAAATCACACTCATCGTAAACCTCCTTTCTCCTCTACAAGATCTGACGGCTCTCGGGACTTCGCGAATTCTCCACGGATAATTTCGACCGTCAAATTCCTCCTTGACGATTTCTACGAAATGAAAACGATATCTCCTTTCAGAACTTGTCCTCCTGCAAACCAACGTTGATGTGTCTTCTTTCGATACTTCAAGGCACTAGCTCTCTTGAGATTTTCTTCGACAGCTTCGAAGATCCTATCCCTCCTGAGCTTGATTGAAAAATCCTCAAGTTCTTTAGGGAAAGTTCCTGCACGCACTCCTTGCGGAAAATATTCAAATACTTCCAAGTATTTGAATCTCTTTGACTCTGCACACTCCTTGCGACAACAGTCTTTCAATAATTTTACTCTGGTTGTAAACTCTGAGACTTCACTCAACCTGCACACTCCTTGCTCAACTCCTATGCTTAACTTCCACTTCTGCGAGAATGAGAATAACGTTATCTCTTCTGAGCTTTTAGAGATGCAACTTTTGAATCTTGTCATTGCATGCCTTGCAAACAACTTCACTTCACTCCTTGCAGGAAAACTCTTGCTCAGACAGATAAACAATTGAAACTCATTCTTTACTCTCCCTCTCTTCAGATTTCAGACATTAAATATGAAATCAAACATTCACGCATCAAAGCGAATGCATAACAGAGAGTAAACAACATGAGCATAACAATTAATTGTGCATACATAGAAAGTATTTGAACACCATGAGTCTGAATCAAGCTTCATATATTAATCTCAGAACATCTGTACATGGTTTCTTCTACACAGTTTTTCTAATTCTTCTCTCCTATGCTCTCTTGATTATGCTGCTTATATTACAATGATACAAGTGAGGGTGTCTATATCTGTTTTCCCTCCGGCTCCTAAGACTGTCTAATCTATGAATTCAAAGCTACCTACTTACATTTACTATTATAAATGCCTCTTAGTCCTTCAGATGAGAGCAGGACACTCAAGGTATAATTACAATCTGTAAGTAAACCCTTTCTTAATTGTTTCATTAATGTTTGGCGTATCGAACTTCAAAACATTTCAAACAATTTATCATGTGCCAAAATGCATTGGCACTTGCCCCATGCTCACTTATTGTTGTCAATGCTTCTGCATCAGAAAGGAACCAAGTTTAACCGGTCATAGAAATGTCAAGACAATTTCAATAAGTTAAAGGATTTGTTAACAACCACACCCATTTTAAAGGTAGCAGATCTGGAAAAAGACTTCATTATCTGTGTAGATGTGAGTAAAGAAGGACTAGGTGGTGTCCTAACTCAAGAAGGACACATTATTTGTTATGAGTCCCAAAAACTAAAGGAACACAAACGAAACTACGTCACCCATGACTTAGAGTTGGTGGTTGTAATATATGCCTTAAAGATGTGGTAGAACTACATAATGGGCAAACAATTTATGTTATTGATGGGAAACAACGATGTGAAATTTTTGTTTAGTCAGCCAAACCTTAATGCAAAGCAAACAATATTTCTAGCCTTCTTGAGCAAATTTGACTTTGAGGGAAGACATATCAAGGGGAAGGAAAACAAAGTGGTTGATGCTTTAATAAGAAGAGTTGATGGGTTGTTGGAAATAAACATTGGTAGGGCAGAAAGCGATCTTGAACATAGGCTAAAGGATGCAGGTAATAACGACTAAAATTGCACTAAAACAATGGAAGAATTACAGAACACTACAGAAAATTCAGACAAAATAGATCTGAGTTTGGACATAAATAGTCTACTATGATTTAAAAATAGTATATTCCAAATTCAACAGAGTTAAAGTTAACAATTTTGGATGAAGTACACAAGAAACCATATTCTGGTCATCGAGGATACTAGAAAATGATAACAACACTAATAAAGTTATTCTATTGGCCTAATATGAATGGTGAAACAACATAATACTTAGCTAAGTGTCAATATTGTTAGCAGGTAAAACCCAAACACCAACATCCAACCAGCCTGTTGTATCCCTTACCAGTTTCGAAATGGAAATGGGAGACTATATCGCCCGACTTTATTATAGGTTTGCCTAGAATACAGAAACATAATGATTCAATTATGGTGGTAATCAATAAACTTAGTAGTTCTACACACTTTATTCCTATAAATTCTACTTTTAAGGCCATTATCATCGCTGAAATATTCATGAAAGAAATATTTAGACTTCTTGGTATTCCTAAAATTGTGATTTCAGATAGAGACGAAAAAGTTACATCTTCTTTTTGGAAATAATCGTTTGTAGGGTTAAATACTAACTTGAATTTCAACATGAGTTATCATCCTGAAATAGATGGGAAGACTGAATGAATAAACCAAATTGTAGAAGATATGATCTGTATGTACGTAAGAACAAAACCAGACAAGTGGGAAGACTACCTGCACTTGGTATAATTTGCATACAACAATGGGTACCAAGCTTCGTCTAAGATGAGCCCTTTCAAAGTATTGTATGATAGAAAATGTATGACTTTGATTAGCTAGGATAACCTAGTTGACAGAATCATGGTAGGACCATAGATGCTCCAAGAAATGGAGAGCATGGTAAGAAAAGTACAACATAACTTAAAAGACGCACAGGAAAGGCATAAAATTTAAGCGGACCAGAAAAGGAGACACTTGGAATTTCAAGTGGGAGGCCACGTCTATTTAAAAGTCAAAGCCCAAAAATTTCCACTAACCCTAGGGAATTGTATGAAGTTGGCACCCAGGTTTTGTGGCCCTTCGGATATCTTAGCTTGAATTGGACCTATAGCATACCAACTTGCACTTCCTTCCAATCTTGTTTCCTTGTTAAAGAATTATGTTCATGATCCTACTCATATGATCGATTGGAACTTGGTGTAGGTGGAACCAGAAGGCGATTTCCAAGCAGAACCTCTATGCATTGTGGACAGGAGAGAAATAGCACATCAAAATAGAGTCGTCGCCCAGGTAAAAGTGCAATGGAAGCACTTTAGCCCCGAGGAGGCCACTTGGTATTTGGAAGGACATTTGCAGAAATATCATTCAACAATGTTCCAAGAAAGGAAAGAACACTGAGGACAGTGTTTTATTGAAGGGGGAAAGGATGTAACATCCCCAAAAATAAATTATTTTTAAAGTATGAAATTTCTTAGGAAATTATTTCCATTTTTGGTAAATTCAAAATTGGATTTTTTTTTCCATTTATGTCAATTCCGAATTTTGAATTTAGTTAATTGTAATTAATGATTATGACTTTTCGGCAAAGATTGGATTTGACCCAACTAACTACTTGACTATGAAACTTGTATGAAACAAAATATTTTATATCTATTGCTGATGGACAAATGGAATATCCAAGTTAAAATCAGTTGACCATGACTCCATGAGTGGGGAACATGTTGGATCTACCTCAGGGTTGATTATTACAAGTGGAAAATCAGGAATTTGGCCATTGGCAGCCCTTGGAAATCAAGGATTTGGAAAGTTGCAAAAATTCCCAAGGTGAAAAAGACCTAGGCATCTTTTTCTTTTGGATATATAGCATATGGGAGGAGGAAGGATGTTGTCTAGTAGGTCGGGGAAATAATTTATCTCTTATTTTTATGAACACTACTTCCTGAGTGTGAGGCAAGGAGAAAATGTTGAAAATAAGGGACTATTGTTGAGGAGGAGTTCTGAGCTCACCCTCATGGATTCATGGTCAGGCTAGGGGGTGAACTACAGAATTTATTTGGCTTCCCTATTCTATTGTTGGGAGGACCATGGTTGTTCCTTTTGTTGTTCGGCAATTTGTTTAGATAAGTCTATCTTCTTCTTCCCTATTTAAATGTCATTATGAATTATTGGTTGGTAGGGTTTCATCTATTTAAATATGAATGAGGTACTCTATTCATTAAATCCTGAAGGAATGTAATGAAAGTAGGATAGACTCTTGCAACTTAATTGTAGTTGTTGAGTAAAACCTACTAAGAAATTTGACTCAAATGAAAATTGAATTGTGGAAATGTAACTGTATTAATAGATTTCTACTTCATTATTTTTATGATATAAATTACTATATGTTCGGTGCATCAAATACATCTGATTATTTTGTTTTACAAGTGAATATCCATTTAGTAATCACTATTCTGGAAGTAAACCTTAGAATTACGAACTTTTCATACCTATACTACATATGTACATCTATGTGGGTTATATCTTGAGTTCGGATGATTTATCCTATCACATTTAAACTACTGTGTGAATGATTGTATATAATTGGAGACAACTATGTATGTAAATACATATATAATGATATATGTACAATGATAACCATATGAATTACAAAAATCACTTCAAAATCCTAAAGTATGTATATCAATAGGTGCTAATAATATAATGAAATATGAATGAATCTAACTAGCCACATATTAAGTTATGGAATAATAAATAAAACGAACTAAATCTTTCAATGCAAATGGAATTCTGGAACAAAATGTTAGAGTAGTGAAAGCCGCTGAATTAAGAAGACGGAGATTATGGATCCCTTTAAAGTACATACACATATTCTGATAAGCTCAAAATTTCATAACTATGCTATCAATTAATGAATCATTCCAACCTCTGTATAAGCTAGATATCAGTGAAATAAAAGAAAACAAGTAGGTCTGTTGGCCACCACGAAGTTTCTGAAAAATAAAATAATACAAGAACAAATTAATTGTATTGAACGATATGTTGTCTAGAGTCTCCTAAATTATAGGTATACACATATTCGGTGATAGCTAAGATTCAATATCCATTTCAGAACTTTAAATATGGCATATTGAATATACTGAAACAAGGAGTTGACCGATTGAGCTTCCTCCACTTAAAATTAACTATACAACCTATGAACGATGGCAAAATCCATGTTCATTACAACTTAATAATTTCTTTTACACAAAGGAAAGGGTTCGGCCCTTAGAGCTTTTCTTTAAATCTGAATACAGAGTTAAATCAATTGCCATAGAAAATATGGCACTTCTACCCACGATAACTGTATACTAATCTATTCACACAATAGAACTTGGAAAGTATTGTTTAAGTGCTACTTTTAGAACCTGAATAACTTTTGTACAAGGTGCGACTCTGAGTTGAAAGACTTCAAGCATCAACAGTCCTATGAGGAAACAAGGATAGTAATGAGAAAAAAAGAATTTAATAGAATTCCGAATAAGGAAATAGATTAAAATCCAAGACAATTTTTGTGCTAATATCATATCTATGATTCTCATCATCACTTAACTTGTGGTCTAGACATGTCATGCCATCTGCGTGGTTGAGGAAGACATCCAAAAACTATAAGGGAGAAGTGGGTCAAGGTCGATCTGATGGGTACCCTTGCAAAAACCAGCGGTCCCATCATTAGATCGCTATAAACAAATCTTTAATCGTGATTACCAGAAAGAAATACAAGGAATTGTTGAAATTGAAATGATTAAAATATACAAAGATTATACACTATCATTATACAAAATTTCAGAACCATTACAACCATGAGACTTCAGCCTTTCCACTGTAATAAAAATATATGCTGACGATCGATGATAATAGACAAAGAGATTCAATAGGGAAGAAAGGTGGCTGGAAAAACCCTGTCGTCTTCCCTTTTATAAAGATGAGGCAAAAATCTTTTTAAGTTTCCTAATGGCCATGTGTCTCTCGATGAGAATAGGGTAAAATATCTCGTTGAATTCTTTTTAAGGATCTGAAGATTAATAATGCATAGTGAATCCATCACTGTATTCAGACACGTTGAAACAAAGCTAGGGAAACCCTGTATAAATCTCTAATCTATAAAAATAATAAAAGAAAACCTACATCCCCATACAACAAGGAATTGTGGTTAATAAACCCAGAATGCCAAGACTCCTTAAGGTGAGGACGGGAGGTGAATTATAAAGGTTCAAACAATGAAATGTGACCTATTCCTACAGAAAATATAGTAGGATGTCGACCCTTAGAAAAATGACCATTACACATTGGAGAATCGAACGAAGAAACCTCGTAAAATTAATTATAATAGAGAGTTACATCTTTTGTCCATGACATTATCCCACATAAACTTTATAATATTAAAACACTTAGGGTTCAAGAAGATAATTCTTCAGTTGCATATGAGATGGAGGCAGGGAAAACTATGAAGCGATAGAACCCTGTTTCAATCAACTCTGCCTCTAATTCAATAATCTAATATCCTACTTAAAAGCCTTTACAAAACATATAACAAGTCTTTCCAATACATCATATTCTGGGAGGATACCGATAGAGCCTATGTATCTTGACCAGACGATGTAACCACATAGGATAAAGAATGAATAACCATTGTAGAAGAATTATTACCTTGCAAAGGTTCCAACCAATATTTCTCTGGACGCTCCTTTCATCGATGCGATTCCTAGCTTCACGATGGCTGGTCACTACATCAGGCCAAAGAGTAACATAGGTCATTTGACAGTGTTTTACGTAAACACGAGGATAGGAATTGACTAAAAAATAAAATGGGAAAACCCCAAATGAGCCGAGTAATGGTGATGAGTAAAGATTCGTGTTGAGGCCACGTGATCAATGCAAGGTTGCGAGAGTGCAGTGTGCACAAAGGCCAAGCACTCGCCCAAGGAATATGCCATAGGCTTCTTCGTTTAATGTTGCAGGTAAGGTCATTAAATCTTAATAGTATTCCCCCTACCACCTTACTTATCTCTTAGTTCTGGAGAAGAACAAGTGAAGATCGGTTAGGTTTAGAACACACACCCTTTTTCGTCTTGATTATGTTTTAGCTCTTACCCATAGCCTGGTAAACGCTTGGATTCTTTTAGTTAACATGTGTTTGATCGAATAGTAACCATGACCCTTTGCACTAGTCACATTTTCCCGAGTTTTAATACTTGTATAAACAATCACCATGATATTAACAAACGATCATGAGTGTTAAGGGTAATGTATATTATGCTTTGGGATTTGTGCAAATAGGAAAAAGGTCCTATAGTTTACAAAATAAAACACCATGTACTCTAGAATGAGGACCAAAGGAACATAAGCCTTAAGTAGTAGTTTCACCCTCGCTTTTATGGAGGTTAGAGTTAACATGTCATGCTAGATATGTGCAACTAAACAAGAATTGGCAAGAACAAGTTATGGATGCCAAGGGGTAGTTAAACCTTTCTATCACAAAGTTATGATTGTTGGAAGGTTTCCTCTTTTAAAATAAATGATAAATTATAGTGACCTTATAAAAATAATTTTTTTTTTATCGTAAAATATTGGAAACATTACATATCAAGCTCTGGCTCCCATTCTCCTAGCTCCCAATCCTGACAGCTTCCACCAATCTCTACATGAAATGCCTCTCCAAGGTACCCCAAATAAAATGAAGAAATCAATTTCCCAAAATCAATTCTAGAATATGCAAAACTAGTATAGCTATGCCACTCTCAGAGATCCAGGGAACCCATCAAAGAATTCATTCCTTCTCTCTCTCCCAGGAGCCCAAGAGAGGATTCGTATTTTTAGATCATCTCTCTGTGAGGAAGGGAGCATCAACTCTACCATCCATGGCTTCCACAACATCTTTCATGATGCAACTCCCACAGATTTTGGTTTCCCAAGATTCGGAGGTAAGTTAAACAATAAAGAAGAAATTTACCCCTTTTTTTAGCACAATGATATTGATATGAATTGAATTGTTGTACAAAAAGAAGTCATTGAATATTTCATTAGAGGAACTCTGAATATTCTCAAGTCCCGCGCTATGACCCTAAGTGTAAGGCATGTGGTTTACACTTCATCTACAAGTGTTGCTTCTTTTCTAGAGAAACTAGTGAAAATCATTGATGAATCATGCTGGAGCTCAGTAGATTTCATCAGACAAAATAAACCCCAGGGTTGGGTAAGTTTATTGTAGGAGTTTATGATTTAAATTAGACACTACAAAAAAATTTACCACTTTCATTGTTTGCATGCATACAGATGTACTATGTTTCAAAAACCTTGGCAAACCAAGGTGCCATGTAGTTTGTTAAAGAAAACAAAATGGAAGTGGTGAGTATTGTGCTAGTGACAATAGCGGGTCATTGGGTAGAAATGCGAGTTCCCTCTACCATGGATGTAACCATGTCCCCCATCACAGGTTTAACAAACTTTACATCATTTCTTTGTTATTGATAAGCCACAACAATTAACTTTTTTCCACCATCATGTTTTATTTAATAGAAAACACAACTATGTGGTTTTCTTTTTCTAATACGATGCTTTTTATGTGATAAGTTTGAAGTATCTTATGCAATGTTTTTTTTTAATCTTTGAGTCTCTGCATATTTTCAATTCAAATAAAATCATATCAATGACCCAAAATCATGGTTGATTTTTTTATCTTTAACTCTCTACATATTTTTAATTCTAATAAAATCATATCAATGACCCAAAACCATGGTTGAATTGTAGTAGCAGCTAGGGCGGAGGTGGACGCAAAGGCGAAATCAGGGGTATAAATGGATCCAATATGAGATTTACGTGTGGAAATAGAAACATTTCAACAACCACACTAAATTTAGTAGGAACTTGTGATCTGTGTGTACTATATTGAGTACAAAATCCATCTTTTTTTTTTTAATTGGTAATAGTTACTATCTTCATGTATAGGTTGATCTAGATGACATTTGACCTTAAAAATGTCACGGTCTAAATAAAAAAGAATTAAAGAATTTTATGGTGTTCTTGATCTTTGTGTACAATATTGAGTACACAAGCCATTTTTTTTTAAATTGATAATAGTTACTATATACATGTATAGGTTATCTAGATGACATTTGAGCTTAAAAATGTCACTGTCTAAATAAAAAAGAATTTAATAAATTTATGGTGTTCTTTGCTTGTCTCATACGCAAGGAATTATGACAACAGACCATGGAAATTGACTAGTATATGCTATGATGTTGCTCCCTTGGGCATAATCTTTATATAAAACTTGTATTGTTGTCTCTTTGTTATGCTAATCATTTCTTGCACTGTAGAGATCTTTGAAGAAAACTTGTGTCATTGTCGATTTTGCGTTGGAACTTGGATTCTTGCTGGAGATATTAAAATGTCTCATTTTGTCAATAAATAATAGAGGAAGAATATACTCCATGCCTTCCTTTTGTCAAATCAATCTTGCACCATAAATCAATCAGCAAACATTGTCTTTCACAACTACGTGCATCATTGCACTGTTACCCTAAGACTTTCTTTTTCCAGAATTTTAATTCAAATAAAGAATGCTTGTGTGCGCGTGCACACACATATATATATTTTGATCCTCCAAATTATATATTCTTATGACATAATCACTATAAAATTCTTATTGATATTTGGGGTGGGCTCTTGAAAATAACATCATGCTTCAAACTCTCTAACTCTCTGAGTCTCTCACATGTTTCCTCATTTCATATATCTCTGTTTTGTTGTGTGTGATTTGGTCCACTATTAGCAGGCAATCCTTGGTCAGTCATCACCCTACATAAACGAGTAAATTATATTTGCTCGATGGGTTTTACATCTCTGGTTGTTCAATTCGAGGCTCTATGGTTGCTATGATGCACCACTTATAAAAAAATTTCAAGGTTGGGTTATTTAATATGTCCACTAAAATTGTAGTTTTATTGCATAGGATCTTACAATGAATTTTGCATTCATTCTGAAGAGCTCCCTCCAAGGATCTCAGACAACACATGGGTTCTAAGAGTGCACGTTTTGAATCTCCAATTCTAGGAGTCCAGGTTTTGAATCTCCCTGTATCTTTGATTTTCCTTTTTCCATTTAGTTTACCCCATGAATTTAGCCTATCTAACAAGTAAATTAGATTTGCTTGATGGGTTACAAAATTTCAAAATACCATTTTACATGTTACAAAATTCTCTATATTTAGCCAAAGTTGATAGAGTCATACTCACAGAAAAATTGTGTTAAAAACTGCTACAAATATTATTTTATTATACCTGCATAGCAACACGTACACGCTCCCATGCAGCCTTGTTACATACATAATTATATATAACTCAACTAACATAAATATCTGTTTTATAAGTTTTTCTTGTATCATATTATATTTATATAGTATATGGTTTTTAAAGGATTATTTTTTATAAATTGTGAATAACTTCAATTTATATTAATAAAATATTATTTTTAATCATGATTTTTTAATATTTTGATGATGATGATGATGATGATGATGATTAACGTCAACTAAGACCTAATTGGTATATCGAACCTTAAGAGGGTAAGTGATTACTTGTGATTCTTTAGAATTTTGTTTCTGTGCTTGAAAATCATTAAGAGAAGCTTTCGAAGATCACCATACTTTTGTTGAGTTAAGAGGTTAGGAAGGTTGGTAGTGTGATCAATATTTTGAAGATGAGATCGAATATGGGTATAGGCTCGACAATCTAAGTGAAAGTGCCTTTCATCTTCAACCTTCTTATTGTCACAAAGGTGACACACTCTTTCATCCCATGGCATTTTAGGAATTGACCAACACCCAGTTTCACTATGGAGCTCCTGAGAATTTGTTCTTATCTTAGCAATGCTTATTTTTTTCTTTACACTTGGCAAAACAAATAGATAATTTTGATCTTCTAGATTAGGGTTGATTACATCTTTATAATAGATTAATTTTGTTTTTTCCTCTAACTCTTTATCACACCACATTTTTTCCTTAAGTTTTGATTTGACATTTTTTTAATCGTATCTTTATTCTACAAAATGGTTTCTTCCATGATTTCCCAATAGTTTATCCAAGACTGGGCATCTCTATGCCATCCTCGCTTGAGTTGATGGTGATTATGACTTGATTTTCAAACAATTTTAGGTAGCCTCTTGTCTTCCATGTTGTTTAACTTGTTCTTATACATTAGATATCTAGCCATAGCCATGCTATCAATGGGGGAGAGGCTTGTTTCTACTAGAAGGATGGGATAGGGCATATTTCCTTTAATTTTGATATTATAGGTTATAAAATTCTTTTGCATTTGCTCTCTCTTTCTCCAGGATTCATGAGAGATACTACAACCCCAGACTTCACATCCATAAAGAATAACAGGTGTAACAAGAGTCTCAAAGTGGATTTTCTTCTTATCTCAACTCAAATGATTAATTGATTTAGAATTTTTTTCAAGCCCATAATAAGCTTTCCATCCCCCAATAATCCTTTTCTCAATGCTATAATTCCAATTAAGCTTGTGGTGAATATCAATTCCAATATATTTGTATGAAGTCAATTCCTCCAAGATGTTTTTGTCATATACAAAGGTATCATAAGGGATCTTATTGGATTTAATAATCATGACCTTAGTCTTATCAGTATTAAAAGTCATACCCACATTGGAGAAAAAAATCCTTGTGGATTCTTAGTTGGTTTTCAAGATCATGGGGACTCCTTGCCATAAGAATAATATCATCAGCATAAAGAAGAAAATTTATGACTATACCAGTGAGAGTAGGGCCGACACAACCTGCTTTTTCCAAGCATTCTTCTAATTTATCAATGTATATGCCAAAAAGGGTAGCAGACAAGGGACGACCTTGTTTGACTCTGATATTGCAGTTAATCTCTTTTGACCAACCCTCAGTGTTTTTAAACTTAGCAATAATGTTCTCATACATCCTTATTGCAAGAGCCCTCAACTTCAGAGGCATTTTTATCTCTTCCAACCTATTCCAAAGGTTTTTCCTAGGAACCATGTCAAAATCTTTTCTAAAGTCAACAAAACAACAAAAAAGATTGGTTTTAGTATTGCGAAACTCCTCTGCAATGATCCTAAAGGTAACAAGATGGATAATAGTTGAATGATATCTCCTAAACCCGAACTAGCCTTTAGCTCTTTTACCGTGACTTTCTAGCCAAATGCTCATCTTCTTTTCCAAAATAATTCCATAAAGCTTGGCTAAAATTGGTCTAATCATAATGGTCCTATAATTAGAGGGAATGTTTTTATCCCCATTTTTAAAAATAGGAACAATGAGGCTTTTCTTCCAGGTTTTAGCGAAGCCCTGCTTGCTTGACTGCTAAATTGAAGAGCTTGTGTATGTGAGAGATAAGGATTGACCCTTTGATTTTAAAAATTTAAGCTTGGTAGCCTTCAATGTCCTTAGCTTTTCCATTTACGAGCCGCTTAACCTTGAACTCTATGGCATATAAAGAGTTATTAAATGGCACAATATAAACTTTAATAACATATATTATATGGAAACCATAAACATGCACCATATAAACAAATAAAATTAAAATAATGGAAATATCCTTCTTTCTATACTATAAAAAAAATTACTTTTCAACACATATTCATTTATTAATTATAAAAATTCAAATATCTTTTAATACACATCTACACATCCATTTTAATGATAAAAATAAATAATTATCATTTATGAGAATTCAAATATATTATAATACAGATCTCTGGATTGTAATGATAAACATTTAATAAATTTAGAATTATTAATTCGAATTATCTAGCATTTCATATTGGCACAATATAAACTTTAGTAGCATAGATATACTCCAATTTTTAATTAAAATTAGATGGCATAATATAGAGAAAATACTAAAGAATTTTGTAACCTATAATCTCAAAATTAAATGAAATACGCCCTATCCCATCCTCCTCGTAGAAGCAATCCTCTCCCCCATTGAGAGCATGGCTATGATTAGATACCTAATGTATAAGAACAAGTTAAACAACATGTAAGACAAGAGGCTACCTAAAATTGCTTCAAAATCAAGTCATAACCACCATCGACTCAAGCGAGGATGGCATAAAGACGCCTCGTCTTGGCTAAACTATTGGGGAATCATGGAAGAAACCATTTTGCAGAATAATGATACTATTAAAAAAAATGTCAAATCAAAATTTAAGGAAAAAATGTGGTGTGATAAAGAGTTAGAGGAAAAAACAAAATTAAGGTATTATAAAGATGTAATCAACCCTAATCTAGAATATGAAAATTATCTATCTATTTTTCCAAGTGTAAATAAAAAAAAAACATTGCTAAGATAAGAACAAATTCTAACGAACTCCATAGTGAAACTAGGCGTTGGTGAATTCCTAAAACACCATGGGATGAAAAAGTGTGTCACCTTTGTGACACTAAGAAGGTTGAAGATGAAAATCACTTTCTCTTAGATTGTCGAGCCTATACCCATATTAGATCTCATTTTCAAAATATTGATCACACTACCAACCTTCCTAACCTCTTAACTCAACAAAAGTATGGTGATCTTGGCAAGCTTCTCTTAATGCCTTTCAAGCACAGAAACAAAATTCTAAAGAATCACAAGTAATCACTTACCATCTTAAGGTCTGATAGACCAATTAGGTATTAGTGGATGTTAATCATCATCATCATCATCATCAATTTTAATAACATAGATTATATGGAAACCATAAACTCGCACCATATAAACAAATAAAATTAAAATCATGGAAAAATCCTTCTTTCTATACTAAAAATAGTTATTTTTCAATACATATTCATTTTAACAATAATCAATTAGTTATTATTAATTCTAATAATTCATATATCTTTCCATACACATTCATTTTAATGAGAAAAAATAATGTTTATTAATTATAAAAATTCAAATATCTTTTAATACACATCTACATATTCATTGTAATGATAAAAATAATTAATTATTAATTATAAGAATTCAAATATCTTATAATACAGATCTATGGATTCTAATGATAAACATTTAATAAATTTGAAATTATTAATTCGAAGTATCCAACGTTTCATATTTATTCCAATATCACTAAAAAATAATGACATTAAGCACACGGATGTTAGATGAGTATCGATGTAGAAGTATGCATTATTTCCTTCCCATTGGGATGTTAGATGAGTTTAGGACAATTTTTTAATTTAAAGATATGTATTTATATTAGAAAGTTTCTATATATTATCAAAACGATGAAGGCATCAACCACCTCCACCTCAAATATAACCGTTGGGTGTTCTTAACTATGGTGGCATGGCATGTAATATTTTATGATTTGTATAGCCGTTGGGTATTATTAGCATGATGGCATGGCATATAACCGTTGGGTATTATTAGCATGAAGGCATGTCATATTATATTTTATGATTTGTATAATGGTTAAGTATTATTAGCATGATGGCATGGCATATAACCGTTGGGTATTATTAGCATGATGGCATGGCATATTATATTTTATGATTTGTATAATGGTTAAGTATTATTAGCATGATGGCATGACATATAACCGTTGGGTATTATTAGCATGAAGGCATGTCATATTATATTTTATGATTTGTATAATGGTTAAGTATTATTAGCATGATGGCATGGCATATAACCGTTGGGTATTATTAGCATGATGGCATGGCATATAACCGTTGGGAATATTTTATGATTTTATGGAATATAATCGTTCGGTATTATTAGCATAATGGCATGGCATCGAATATTTTATGATTTGTTTACTGAAATGCAGTTAGTGTAATGATAACGACATGCCAAATCACTATCACCATCCTCGATATTGATAAATGGTAAAAATAATTTGGCACTTGGTGAGTTAATATGTTGTCACATGGCATTACATAATCAGATATTAATTATAATAATAACAGTAGAAAGTCAGAGGTTCAGGTTTTTCTGTAATAGCACAGGTTTAGAAGGTGGGAGGTTCGGGTGTTTTTTAATAACATAGGTTTTGAAGGTTGATCGAAACGACTGGAAAAAGATTTGGCATCGTCGATGAGAAATTAGCCGTTGGTGAAAAAAATCTATTACCCATATTTATATAATTATGTTTCTCATTCATCTCCTCATCCTTTTTCTAATTCTCCTCTCCATCCATGTAGTATTGAGTATATCTGGTTAATGTGGTTTCAGTCTGATTAATTTGTGCATGGATGTTGAAAGTGTATGTGGCTGTTGACGTGCAGGTTCATAGTGCCTTGGTTAATGTTCTATTATTAGATTTTTTTTCCTGTGTGTTAGTTTGCTGGTTAGGGTTCATTGTGAATGAAGAAGAGATGAAGTGAAGCGAGTTCATAGACTCGCCCATAATTAATTTTCAGTGGATCGACCAACTACAACTACAGACATGCATTCCGTTAAATTCAGGTACGGTAAGTTGATATTGTTTTTCATTGGTAATTAAATCTTAATTGCTGATGGTTATTGGAAATTTTGTTGATGCTCTCAAATATTATCATAATCACGACAATATTCTATTACCATTTCAGATGATAATATGCTAAAAATATATCCAATAAGGATTAAGTTGAGTTTGGTCTGTATCCTACAATTCAAATTAACCTTTGCTCAACGAAATTTTTGTAAGGGTTTTGTTGGTTTTTTATTGTTCATGTAAAGGTGTGATGCATGTCCTTATATTTCAGTTTGCAGTTTGAAATTACTCTTCTTGAATCTGAGAAATTTGATCAATCGTTATGGCCCTTCTTCTGTAAAGTAAAGCCTCGACATATCCATCGTTAATACCCAGATCAGACCAGACTGGAATTCGAACGCGGTGAACGAAAAAGCACAGGTAAACGGTAGACAGTGGACCTTGCAATATATTCCTAAGAGAACATGAATCGATAAAATGAGGAGATAAACAAATAGATTCTAGATCAACCATATCTTATTTTGCTTTTGTTTACACACATGAAGTTCTTTATCTTTTATTAAGTCTCTCCTATTTTAAAAACGGATCGAACTGCATGATAACCTTGTCTAGTTTTCTGTGTAGTTTTTGTCTGATATTTAGATTTTCTGTAGTGTTGTATTTTTAGAACAAATCAAGAAGACACGAGCAAATTCATTCAACTGCGTGTAAAAAACACAAGATATAAGAAAAGCCAGTTCAACCCAACTACACGTAGGTTTCTCTCCCTTTTTCTTTTTCTTTTTCTCTATGTTCTCTATGATTTGTTTCATAGATGAAGAAGACATGGACAAACTCACACTGGGTTGCGTACAAAAGTCTAGACCCCAATTCAATTCAAGAAGAGGTTGTCTCCCTCAACTTTTGGTCTCTTTTTTAAGACTAATACAAGACAATCTTTCTCTTCGACATTGAAGGGAATAAACGTTTCATGCACCTCTTCAACATTGAAGGGAATAAACGTTGAAGGGAATAAATGTTTCCTGTTAAATTTTAGGGTCATCGATTCGTTACGTAGCATCAGGTCAGGTCATCCGTTTTAACCCTACCTGTTGAGTCTCACACCACCCTACAACCCAAAATAGAGTAAAAAATAAGTCACATCGACAGTGGACCTACCCAGTTAATCTCACAACACCCGATGGCCCTAAAGATCTAATGAAAGTTAGTTTAGTGTATTTCCAAATACAATATTAACTTAGCGATGTTGTATTTGCACACCCTTCCTGATTCTTATCTCTTTTCTTTTTATCCCTTTTAACAATTTAGAACTCTATTTTGAAGTTTTTGAGCTTCTCAAATTTTACTAAAGTCAATCTTCTCTAGTATGTCAATCTTCTCTAGTATGGCGCGGCGCAGATGCTATTGACAATTTATAAAACTTTTATTGGCAGTAATTAATATACACCCTTTGCTTATTGGTTGTTCAATTAATATAACATTTCTACAGAATGTGTAGTTTTTTGTGTGTTATTATCAGATGAATCTGTTTAGAATTGGGTATGGGTTAACAAAATATTTTGGTAAAAATTATGTGTAGTTTTTTGTGTGTTATTTTCTGAGATGAATCTCTTCAGAATTGGGTATCGGTTAACATAATATTTTGATCAAAATTGTGTGCAGGTTTTTGTGTGTTATTTTTTGAGATGAATATTTTCAGAATTGGGTATGGGTTAACAGAATATTTTGATAAAAATTATGTGCAGTTTTTTGTGTGTTATTTTCTGAGATGAATCTCTTCAGAATTGGGTATCGGTTAACCTAATATTTTGATCAAAATTGTGTGCAGGTTTTTGTGTGTTGTTTTTTGAAATCAATATCTTTTGTGTTGATCCTGTTCTCTTCTGTTACTCAGTTAATTCTCTTATGTTATTCAGTTAATTGTTTTGTAGTGTTTAAATAATTTTGTTAATTATAGAATTTGTATAATTAATGATAATATGATAATTGTTTTGTAGTGTTTAAATAATTTGTTAATTATAGAATTTTTTTAATTATTGAATTTGTATAATTAATGATAATATGAGGGAATTGTTTTGAGGGAATTCATTGGGATAATTATAGGACAGATAAGAAACAAATAAAAGATGAAGCTCAAACCAACTTTTGTTTCTTAGTTTCTGTTTTTCTTTCTCTTAATGTTGTTATTTAGTAGTAATTTTTTCCTTTTTTCTTAGTTTTTGTTTTTTTTTCTTGATGTTATTTAGTAATATTTTTTTCCTTTTCCTGTATATCATTTGTATTTGGATCTACTCATATCACCGGACACAACATCTGCTATCACCTTTTATCGAGGGGATGTATAGATTACTGAATAGAATGTAGTTATAAGGAAACTTGGATAATCAAGATACAAAAATTAAAATTACTAACACAATCAAAAAAAAGATATCAATGTAGTTTACACATTTATAATTACATTTATAACATAGTCCAACTAAAATGTGTATTTTTAATAATTAAATAAGTATAATATTTAGAAAAATTATATATTTAATATTTTTTTAGATTATGTTAGTTTTGATTTTTTAATTTTTAATTTTAAGATACATATAATTTTTTTGTAAGAACTAAATTAAATGAGTTGTTTCTTTTTTGTTTCTAGTGAATTTTGACTTTTTGTTTATGGTGATATTTTTGTTACTATTGAGTTCGTTTTAGCATATTATTTTATTTTTCAATAGAAATTTCCAAGTTACTTAAAATCATTTTAGCATATTATTTTATTAACTTCATTTTAATATATTATTTTATTTTTTAATAGAAAGTTCCAAGTTACTTATAATCATTTTAACATATTATTTTATTTTTTAATGAAAAGTTCCAAGTTACTTATAATCATTTTAGCATATTATTTTATTTTTCAATAAAAAGTTTCAAGTTACTTATGATGGTAAATTATCTCATGAATTCCATTATGTGACCTAGATAAAACTATTTGATGATTTTTTTTTCCAATCATTTTAGCATATTATTTTATTTCTCAATAGAAAGTTTCAAGTTACTTATAATGGTATGGAATTGATTATGTGAGTTAGATAAAACTATTTGATGATATTGTCTTCCTATTGATATTATTTTATATTTCAATAAAAAGTTCCAAGTTACTTATAATGGTAAATTTTTTCATAGGTTTGATTATGTGCCCTAGATGAAACTCTTTGATTGGTTTTTAAATGAATACCAATTGTACTCTTACAAGTGTATCATAGTTATTTACAAATGCAAAAAAATCAATAAAAAATGTTTTTAGTGTTGAATTACTTGCATTTTAAACATTGATTATTTGACATGAAACACAAGTTATACAAAATATCAGTTAGGGAAGTTATATAAAATATCAAGTCAATTTTAATATAGCTATTAAACTTAAAGTTGAACTGGAAAGAATCAACATAGTTATTTATAAATGCCAAAAAATCAATAAAAAATATTTTTAGTGTTAAATTGCTTACATTTTAAACATTGATTATTGGACATGAAACACAAGTTATACAAAATATCAGTTAGGGAAGTTATACAAAATATCAAGACAATTTTAACATACCTATTAAACTTAAAGCTGAACTGGGAAGAATCAACATAGTTATTTATAAATGCCAAAAAATCAATAAAAAATATTTTTAGTATTAAATTGCTTACATATTAAACATTGATTATTGGATATGAAACACAAGTTATACAAAATATCAGTTAGAAAAGTTATATAAAATATCAAGTCAATTTTAACATAATTATTAAACTTAATGTTGAACTGGGAAGAATAAACATAATGGAGTTTTTCTAGTATTATAAATATTCAAATAATATTGTCCAATAACAATTAGAATTATATATATATATATATATATATATATATATATATATAAACTAGTATATTTATATGGTAAATATTTTAGAGTTAAACTAGTATATTTATATGGTAAATATTTTAGAGTTAACAGAATTGAGAGTATTGAGAGTGAACATTAAGAAGAGTCAATATATTGGAGTTTGTAAGAGTTTGTCTCTTATAATAAAAATATTCAAATGTTATTGTTTAATAATAATTAGGATTCTTCTTTTTTAACAAAAACTAATATATTTATATTCAAATCTTTGTAATATTAATATTAATATTAATATATATATTTATATATATATGTATAACTCTCAAAATATCTAAATAAATTCACAATTGAAAGATAACTTCTATATAGTGATGCGATTGATCATAAGAATTAATTTGAAAATCTTAACGGATCACTGGAAAAATATTTAGATGAATTCAGGTCAGTGGCACGAAAACGATAGTTCAACAGAGCTCAAACTTGAAGTAACCATCTTTGTGCATGCTATTATATACCAATTAAGTTAATGTGTCGAGGTAATGTTGAGGCATCTAAATGTTACTCGACTTTTTTAATGAATGTTACTGTATGGAATGTTGAGGTATGGATATGTTAACATAGAAATTTTAAAATTTATTAACATATATTTTAATAAATGTTTTTAATATATTAATAAAAATTATAAATTAAAATTATATAATAGATAATTTAAGATATATTAATGTAAATTATTATAATTTTAGAGTTATTAAATTTATATTTTAATAAATGTTTTTAATATATTAATAAAAATTATAAATTAAAATTTTATAATAGATAATTTAAGATATATTAATATAAATTATTATAATTTTAGAGTTATTAAAAATGAAGAGAAATTATATTTATTTTAATTTAAAAAATAAGAGAAATATTTTAATAAATGTTTTTAATATATTAATAAAAAATATAAATTGTTTTTTTTATAATAGATAATTTTAGATATATTAATATAAATTATTATAATTTTAGAGTTATTAAAAATGAAGAGAGATTATATTTATTTTAATTTCAAAGAAATATATTAATAAATTTATTTAATTAAATTCATTTTATTTTAAGTAGGAATGTTATTATAATAATAATAACAATCTATTTTTAAGGTTACTTTTAAGCCACATCAAATTGATGTATGAGACCTCTTGTTTGTGGAATTTGAATTTGTGACTTCTTAGGAAGAAACTCATGTTCTTAACCATTAGAACCAATGAGACTGTATACAGTACGGTATAGAAATTTTAAAATTTATTAACATATATTTTTATTAACATTTTAATAAATATTTTTTGATATATTAATAAAAATTATAAATTAAATTTTTATAATAGATAAGTTAAGATATATTAATATAAATTATTATAATTTTAGAGTTATTGAAAATGAAGAGAAATTATATTTATTTCAATTTCAAATAAATATATTAATAAATTTATTTAATTAAATTCATTTTAGTTTAATATTATTTAGACTTATTAAATAATAATTAGTAAAAATTTTAGACTTATTAAATGTTCTTCTTAAACACACAGAGTATCTCTTTTAAATATAATCACTTTTCTAAAAGAGAGAGATATTTAATTGTCTTCGATATTTTTTTAGTATCATTGTAATTATCTATAAATACAAATGAGAAGTACATTTAATTGTGTTTCTATTTTTATTTTTGGTTAGTTAGATAACTTTATAATTATCTATAAAAAGAAGGAAGGATATTAAAAAGAAAGATATTTTTAATTATTAAAATATATATTAACACAAATATGTAGAAATTATATATATATATATATATATATGATTTGTCGTGGAAGGAGATATAATGGGGAAGGTGACCAAACAAGTCATTTTTCGGCAGTCGACCAAAAACTCAACAGGGGCTCAACTCTGCGTAGGGGCGCATCATTAGTGTGTGTAGCGCACCGATGGAGATCCAATGTCGAGATGATCTGAGCGTAGCTAAGAGGATGGGGATATCTCAGTGTGAGTCACAAGGATCAAAAGGAGAAACACAATGCATCCATAGAGGAGGACGCACTTGCTTCATCTCGGCAATGAGAAAACTAGCAAGGGCGCAAACCTGAGGTTGGTGTGCCCTATTGTTTGCTTCAAAAGTTCACAGAAAATGGATTGTCCCCTAAGAGATTGGCTAGCTAATGGATTAATCTTTCTCTAAGGTGTGGAAGCGTGTCAAACAAATAAGTCATGATGCAACCATGAAGGAAAGCACATTGGCTATCGTTGAAAATGCCCCCAAAACTAAAATGTAGAAAAAACATAAAAGTAAATTTAGACAACAAAAACCAAGTGAGATAATCGTTTCAGAAAAAGAGAAGAATGTTTTATTTTAGTCCCAATTCACCCTATATACACAGTGAACCATTTATTTAGATATGCATTTTTAAATAGCATAAAAAATGTGAAGTGGGTCGAGCCTAGTTGGCTAAAGTGTGTGTTTGAGGTGGGCATTCACATAGGTGGCCTCCTTGGCCCAATTCCTCCCTATTTAAAAATGGAAGTGTCACGACTTTCATGATAAGGTGAAGAAACTTGTTATGCAATACTTCAGTTGTGATCCACTTCGCTTGAGCAAGATTTTGGCCTTGGTTGGCCACCAAATACGAAGTGTATGCCTCGTGCCTTGTAGAGAGGGTCTGGGTGTCCACTAGAGTGTCGTTGGCCAATGGGAGTTAGAAATATGGAATATTGTCCACTGGATGAGTAATGGTGATTGGTTCCTCTAAGAGGGGAGGCTCAAACAACCTTTTTTCAACAACATGGGTCTTCCAACAGAGGACGAACACCTTCAGTAACCACTCACATAACCATATCAAAGATCAACATATCAATGTTTTCACATGGTAAAACCCTATGGGGAAAGATCCACGACCCCAGCCAACACGGCCACTTAGAGCAGTTTATTAATGCAAAAGAAAATGATTATATAGAGATTTTACAAGAGAGTTTCTCATAATCAATCATCGACAAATGAACCTCCTTTCTCTTTAAATAGAGATCATGGACCAATCAACTGTTAAGCGATGGATCAATGGTCATTAAGATCTAGGAGAGTATGAACCATCATATCACTCTATGTCGGGAACATATCGTGACCATTGGATTTCCTAACTACAAATGCATACTAATGCATACTAAAGAAACACACTTTTACCTAAGGGCACATTAGACCAAGTAGATCTTAACTAACTCCTAAGTGTCTAAATATCCTAACATTCCCCCTTTAGAACAACTTGGGATATGATTGAAGGATTTACAATAGTGACACAATAGGAGGACAAAGGAGTCATTAAAGCCTACCCCCCGTTAATGACAACTTCCTGAACTCCTAACATAGATCGAAGTTTGGAGAACTTTGCTTCTATAAGAGACTTTGTGAAAATGTCTGGAACTTGATCTTATGTAGGGAAAAAGAGCACTTCAATAACTTGATCATGAATGAGCTTTCTGATGAAGTGCATGTGTATCTCGATGTTTTTTATATGTTGATGTTGAACTGGGTCTTTGGCGAGCTTGATGGGACTCTGATTGTCGCACCAGTAAGGCTGCTTTTCACATGGTTTAAATTTTTTGAGTCACTACCAGTAAGGATAAGGTCATAAACATAAATTAAAATCATTATGATATGACTTCCTACTTTCCTGGTATATACATTAGGATCATAATGGCATCTAGAGAATCTAGTGGCAATAAGAAAATGGTCCATTTTGGCATGCCAAGCTCGGGGAGCTTTCTTGAGACCATAAAGAGATTTATTAAGGAGAAAAACAAGGATAGATTCATTCATGACATAGCCAGGAGGTTGTTCCATGTAGATTTATTCTTGCAAATATCTGTGCAAGATTGCAGATTTAACATCAATCTGATGGACCTACCATTTATGTGAGGTAGCAAGGGCAAGAAGAAGTTGGATGGAATTCATTTTGGCTACAGGGGTAAAGGTTTCATTATAGTCAATTACTTCAACTTGGGAAAATACTTTGGCAACTAACTGAGCCTTGTGTCTTTCAACACTTCCATATGATGTATACTTAGTTCTATAGACCCATTTACATCTGACAAGTTTTCTTCCTTTCAGAAGAGGTAAAAGATCTCGAGTATCCTTTTCCATTAAAGAACGATACTCTTCACTCATTGTTGTATCCCAATCTGGATGACCTGAAGGTTCTGCAAATGTCTCTGGATCATGATTTTCTGAAACTTGAGCCAAAAGAGAAGAGGCTCACTGGAACTGTTAACTTGTCCAACATTGATCTGAAGGATCACCGAAAATATCACCAACTACTTCTCATGTTGAATGGACCCATCTAGGAAGAAGAGTAGATAATATTGGTTCAGGTTCAAAGGACTAATCTGGAGGAAGCTGAGAAGGCGGAGGTGGATTTTCATCCTCACTGTCATCATCTAAAGATGAAACTAGAATATAATAAATCACAAATGTCGAAGATGGATGGCAGTTCGAAGAAGTCACAAACATTGAATTACGCTCGCAGGCCAAGATATTTTCATCTAATTTAACACATGTTCTAATAATAATTTCATTACAATGTGGTTGTAGAAGTCTGTAACCTTTGACATCTTCAGAATAACCAACAAATATACAATTCTTGCTTTTAGGTTGCAATGCTTTCATTTTCTTACCAAAAATGGTAGCTCGTGCTATACTACCAATTACACAGAAGTCACTTACATCTGGTTTAATTTTAGTCCAAGATTTTGTTACAATATAATGGATGTGCTCGATTTACCATTGACAATATCTCTATTCTCACCCAACCATAGGCCGAAGCCACCCTTCGAGAACCTTAACCTTGACAGAGAATCACTCCTGAAGAAAACTCCAGGGTAGATAGCCAAACAAAGGGTAGCACACCTTTCCTCAAGGATAGCGCACCAACAAGAGCTGATCAGATAGTGAAAAACCTAACCAGGAGATAGTCCAAGCCAAACGTGATCCGCTAGCTATAGTACCTACTGTTATAACCCTATAAGCTATAGTATCATCTGGTGAATGGAAATCTTTTCACTCTAGGTGTATTTTGGTTTACAAATAATATTTCATCTCTGCAAATTATTTTCAAGGGAAGCAGTGCACCAAACCCTCAAAAACTCATTAAGCCTAAGTTTTTCCTCATATACTGCATTTGTGCTGGGAGAATAAATAACGCGCTTAGATCGACGTTCAATCTAGCGACACGTAGATCAACGGCTGACAGTGGATTCCAGACCCCCTCGACTGTTCTATTTTTAATGGTGGGGGGGGGGTGGTCCAGAATGGTGATTAAAAAGTGCACACAGATCTACAATTGTCATGGAGGCGCATAGATGGATGCTCTATAGGCGATTCTGGACCCCCTGATCATTCTACCTTTAATGGTGGGGGGGGGGGCTCAGAATGAGGCGGTTTTTCCAGCAGGGCATATCCCAACGTGTCATCCATTCATTGCATCAGGCCTCCTCCGCTCCATGCTACATCCTTCCTTCACACTACACCTATCAATTCCTCACCCTTCATTCATTCACCCATTCGCCAATCTTACCCCTCCATGAATAAACAGACTTAGGATAAAAACATTAGGTTAATAGTCATGATTAAACCTGTTAATAATAAATTAATTATTAATTAATTAACAATTGAGTTAGCATGTTAGTAATTAATCAATTGTTAATTAATTAAGTTATTAATTAGGTTAGAATTTGATTAATTAAAAAATAATACAAATAAAACAAATCATAAAACATTAAAAAAAAAAAATTAAAAAGAATTAAAAATAAAATAATATTAAAATAAAATAAACTAATAAACAAAACATAAAAAACAAATTATATAAAAACAAAACATAAAAAAACAAAACATGATAAAACTTAATACATAAAACGTAACACATAAAAAAACATATAATATATATATATATATATATATATATATATATATAAGTCCCCGAGGTGTAGGACAGTCGGTGATGGAGTGTGTTGTTAAGCCACTCCATGATGTTAAAGTCACCGGTTCGAAACCTACGGGGACAAAAAATCCAACCATGTTAAGGGTTGCTGTGGCTCAGGCCGGGTGCGATCCCCGGGTGATTTTGATGGCTTAGATGCCTCTGAGTCGCGGTTTCTCAAGCCATAGGTTAATCGCGTTGCCAACAGGTTCCGCACAAATTAACAAAAAA
>ML778584.1:843955-862405 GCA_009831015.1 Picea engelmannii
TAGGCAGTTGATTTGAGTTATTATAATCATAGTTAGTATCTTGTAAATATATAATAGTTAGTAGTTTATAGATAGATTAGTATAGTTAGTTTAAGTTTGTTTTATTAGTTTCTAGTTTCCTCTATTTTAGTTTGATTTCCTTTGATTTAGTTAGTTAGTTTATTTTAGTTTGTTTTATTAGTTTCTAGTTTCCTTAGTTTAGATTATTTAGCTCAGATCACCTTCTCTTTGGTTTCCTCACGAGACCTCAGAGTGGCCAACGGAGCCGTTAAACTCGTCAGGGTGGTCCATACCAAACGGCTTGGGTTATTTAGACAACCCCGGACCGGTTCCACTCTCCCAGTTGACGGATGGACTGTTTCACCCGTCAACAAACACTAGAACATATCCATGTGGCACTTCTTATGTCATCATGAGATCTGATCTACTGAGTAATCATCTTGATACAATATTCATGTTATAGAGAATATTCACCATGCTTATGTTGTGCATTGGAGTTTCTTCACCAAGTTATCTTCTTCCATATGTATACAAGGGTCTTGTTCTGGTATGCGTTAATTTCTTGACGTTTCTCTTCATATGCTCTTTGTTCAATTTCTCTGGAGAACAGTGTTTTCATTCATCTTGATGTAGTACTCCAACCTATGGATGATATAATGACTCATGTAGAGGTATGTTTGGTTTACCTGAATGAGAAATCATCATAGTCTTCTCCCTCCATATGGGAGAACCTCTAGTTCTAGGTATTCCAATGCTTTCATTCATAAGTCTTCTGTATATTGTTCTTCATCATAACTTTCAGTTCTGATTGATTGCTTTCATATTAGGCTGGTAGTCTTGTGATTCTTGATACAATGACTGGTTGTTCATGATTCTCTTCTTTCTTGGAATTGTAGTGTCCCCAAGGCCGAGCCCTGTTATAAATCATGTTCTGAAAGGAATTGTAATTATGTTTTATAGGTTGGTGATCCAAGTTTTTATAGCTAGTGGCTTATATGTTTGTTAGTCCAGGGAGCCTATTGTTGTATATGTAATCACACAGAACAAATTAATAAAAATTTGTAAACACCTCCAGGTGCAGACCAACCATGATGAATGAGTGAAGGGGGAATGAGCTTCCATAGAGAAGGCAAGGGATTAGGGGCTGGAAGGTGCGAAAAGGGGCTAAGTGTTAAGCGTAGGGGGCTTCAGCCTTGACAATAATATTTTAATACTATTCCAAAAAGGCATGATCATTTCATGTTTTATCCTAAGTTCCTTACCATGAGGAAGGTGATGTGTTCTGGGTAAACACATCCAGTTTCTAGGACGACAAGTGTCAACCCCAACCCATGCAAATAAAATGGCGAAGATGAGACATGATGGGGGTTCTCCTCCATACCACCCGATGGCCTGAGTGCATATGACCTCTGAGCACTACGATGGATCCAACCTCTGTAGAAAAACCTCATACATATTCTGAACAAAAAAACCTGTGTTCGTCTGGAGAATCCATGTGTATCCTCTATCTGAGATCGAGCCTATGCATGGCGTCTCTATGTTAAGGTCCTAACCTGCACATAGGTAGATCAATGTATTCAGATGTAATAAAGGTCAATATTAATAAGGCCTTTCAATAAAATAGAATAAGGTGGATGTAAGAAGACTTAATAGAAGATTCCTCTTCTAGAAGGATCTTCCTCTAGATGTTTCTCTTAATAGACATATTTAGCATAAATAAGGGTCGAGGGTATGAAAACCCTATCTTGAAGATTATTGTAATAGAGCGCTGCTCGATTGGAGGTTTCTCCCTCGAAGAGGCCTGTGAACATTGCTTTCTGAATCTAAGTGTTATTTCTATTGCTATTCTTATATCATTTCTATGTTATTGTGAAGATTATGCTGGACATTTTACTATCATTTCTAGCATTTTATTTATGTTCTGCATATTTTATATATCTGGTATCTTGCAAGTGGTATCATAGCACTTTCCTTAGCAGAAATTGTGGTATTTCTTTTTTTTCAAGGTAGAGATGTATTCTGGTGTCTTTAAGCCACAGAGATCTGTCGTTACGCACATAAACCTGCGGCTGAGGGATTCATACACACAGGAAATACAAGTGGTTCTTAAGAGCACATATGTTGGCCACCCTTGTAACCCCTGTTGGTACCCCTTAAAGTGGTAGTGCATCAGACAACACCTATGTACGGATCAACCTAGATTTTCTGAAGCCCTCTTTAGATAAACCTATTGGCTGTCAGACTTCTATAGTGTCACCGAGAACAACACTCAGGAAGATACTCTCTAGTACCTGGGTAGTCGGGTAGTACGGCTAAGGGTACGGTCTATCCTCCTTAGTTAGTGCCCTGAGATATTGGGCTGAGTACTACTGTTGGACCCCACACGTATATCAGAGAGCTATAGCACAGGGCAAACCCTTGTCTGTAGAACGCTTGAATACCTAACCCTTGGGGAACATAAACATAAACATAAACAAATTAAACCGACGAGATCTATTGCCATGCATTTGTGTTCGGGTTTCCAAGTAAATACACATTTCTTTCTGGTTGAGAATTTGGGAATTTAAATACTACAACATTCTTCTGCAAAAATTTCTGACCTAGCCCACTCCCTTTTCAGTTCACCCATCCTCATGGCCCATACCCGTAGCCAAGAACTAGAGTCTCGCTTCAACACCTTGCAATATGGTTTCCTCGAGACCCAACAAGAAGTGAAACAACTCAGTGCTACTATTGCCTCCCGTGATGCATCCATCAATACCACCATAAATGAATTTGTAAATGCATCCGTAAATGCAGCCGTGCAGTCCACAATGGCGGCAGTCAAACACGAACTGACCACCCATATTGAATCTATCTTTGCATCACTCTGCACCGAACTCAATATCCCTACCAATGACTCTTTTCCTAATGCACATACAAATATTGAAGGTGAAACTTCTTCCCATTCCTTTCAGCCCCATCACTTTCAATGGGACATACTCCTTCCACGAGTGGATGTAACCAAATTTGATGGCTTGGACCCCACTGGTTGGGTCACCCAGATGGAACATTATTTCTCTCTCTACAACATTACAGATGACTTGGCCAAACTCCGGTATGGTGTTCTCCATCTAGATCAAGAACATTGGCAATGGTGGCAATGAAGAAAAACTTCCTGTCAAGGGTATATTGCTTGGACCCGATTTGTGACTGAGATTTATGAATGCTTTGACACTGACACCAACTGTTTGGGTTGTTTGACAAAATTGAAGTAATCAGACACAATAGAAGACTTCATAGCTTCATTTGAGTGCCTGGGTTTTCGAACAGAGGGCATGACTAATGCTTTCTTTCAAGAGTGTTTTATCAGTGGCCTCAAGGAGGAGATTCGGGCCCATGTCCACATGGATTGACCTACGACTTGGGTGGAGGCTACTAGAAAAGCTAAAGAAGCAAAACAAATTGTTTCCTCTCAAAACCATAAGCCTTCCTTTATCCCTCTCCCTAAACCAATCAACCCCAATACTCCCTCTGCCCCATTAAAGATCCAAAAATTGACCAGGGTTGAAATGGTTGAATGCCAACTCAAAGGCCTCTGTTATAATTGTGATGACAAATATTTCCCAGGTCACAAATGTAAGGAATAAAAACTTTTTATGGCCATCTCTGAGGATATTCAAAAAGAGGATGTTGACACTCCCCTTGTGCCCAAGTCACCAAAAATCACTGACATAAACCCTCCCTCCCACCCTCCTGAAGTGGAACCGATCATTTCCCTCAATGCTCTCACCGGCTTCTCTGCCCCCCAAACCCTCAAGTTAATCGGTTACATCAAGCACCGAAAGGTCATCATTCTGGTTGATAGTGGTAACACCCACAATTTTATTCATTGTTGCATTGCCCAAGAAACCCATTGCTACATCCATGTTGTCAACAATTTCCAAATCATGATTGCCAATGGTGGTTCTATGAAATGTTGCAGGCGCTGTGAAAATGTGCGTCTCCAAATTGGTGACTACCACCTCAAATACCATATGTTTTCTATAGACATGGGCGGTTGCGACATTGTGTTGGGTGTAGACTGGCTAAGGACATTGGGTCCCATTCTCATGGATTTTCAGAACTTAACCATGCAATTCGACCAAGGTGCCCACCACCATAAATTCCAAGGCATCACTGTTGGTTCACCTGAGGTCATCAGTTCTCATCGCATGGAAAAACTTCTTAAAAAAGGTCATTTTGGTGTCATTGCCCAACTGCATGCCATACAAGTCATAAAGACACCCCCAGTGCCCCAAGACCTCCAAGCCCTCCTTTCTAAACATCAAACAGTATTTTCCACTTCCTAAGGACTCCCTCCTTCCCGTGGTGTTCATGATCACTCCATTCCCCTTGTCCAAGGAAGCCTTCCCCGCAATATACGTCCATATTGCCACCCCTTTGCACAAAAAAATGAAATTGAAAAAATGGTTGAGGAACTCCTTATTGTCGGCACCATCCATCCTAGTACGAGCCCTTACTCCTCTCTGGTCATCATGGTACTAAAGAAATAAGGTTCTTGGAGAATGTGTCATGAATTTTGTGCTCTCAAAAAATTGACCATCAAAGACAAATTTCCCATTCATGTCATTGATGACCTCCTGGATGAATTGAGTGGTGCCCAATTCTTTACCAAACTTGATCTTCGCTTAGGCTATCACTAGATACGTATGAAAGAGGTTAACATTCCCAAGACTTCCTTTTTCACTCATGAGGGTCACTATGAGTTTTTAGTCATGCCCTTTGGTTTGTGTAACGCCCCCTCCACCTTCCAGAGCCTCATGAACCATGTCTTCCACCCTTTTATCCATCATTTTTTCTTAGTTTTCTTTGATGATATCCTCATCTATAGAAAAACCTAGACAGACCATCTTACTCATGTGGATCAAGTTCTCCACCTACTTTCTCAGCACCAACTTTTCCTGAAACAGTCCAAATGTGATTTTGGTGCCTCAGAAGTAGAATACTTGGGTCATCTGGTGGGAAAGGATGGCATCAGGGTCGACCCAAAAAAGATTGAAGCTATGGAAGAATGGTCACACCCAAATACTCTCAAAAGATTGCGTGGATTTTTTGGCCTCACAGGGTATTATCACAAGTTCGTTAAGAACTATGGAAAGATTGCAGCACCTCTCACGCCTCTCCTAAAAAAGAACTCTTTCACTTGGACTCTAGCAGCTGCTCAAGCTTTTCAAACCTTGAAGATGGCCATGTGAACCACTCTGGTTCTATCCCTTCCTGACTTCACAAAGACCTTTGTGTTGGACTGTGACACCTGAAGGAAATGAATCAGTGTTGTCCTTTTGCAAGAGGGTCAACCGTTGGCCTTCACTAGAAAGCAATTGTTTGAAAGGAATCTGGGAAAACCCATTTATGAAAAAGAAATTTTGGTGATTCTACATGCCGTTGAGTTGTGGCGTCCTTATCTCTTGGGGAAATGCTTCCAAATTAAGACCAACCATCAAAGCCTCAAGTACTTTCTTGAACAATGCATTTCATTCAAGGAACAACAAAAATGGGTGACTAAGCTCTTTGGATATGATTATGAGATCATTTACAAGAAGGGAAAAGACAATGTCGTGGCGGATGCACTGTCCCAGAAATATGAAGACAAAGGATCCCTTTTTCCTCTTTCCTTCATTGTACCTGATTGGCTCCAAGCTATGCGCCAGGAATGGCTTCAAGAACCCAAAAGTTCACATCTGATCCAGCAACTGCAGAACAAGGCTCTGACTCCCCTAGGGTACTCCCAGATCTAGGATGAGCTTCGATACAAAGGATGCTTGTATTTAAATAAACAATCCAAGCTCAAATCCACGGTGCTTTTTGAGCTTCATGCTACACCCACAACAGGGCACTCAGGGTTCACCAAAACATATGACCGAGTCAAATGTTCTTTTTTCTGGGATGGTATGAAATAAGACATCCATAATTTTGTCGGTAAATGTGAGGTGTGTCAACACAGCAAGGGAGAAATAGTCAAATATCTAGGCACCCTCCAACCGCTTCCAATTCCCCCTGCTATTTGGAAGGATATCTCTATGGACTTTATTACAGGCTTACCCAAATCAGGGAATAAATCAGTCATAATGGTGGTGGTGGATTGCCTTTCCAAGTATGCTCATTTTGTATCTCTTCACCGCCCATTTACTACATCCACGATGGATCAAATTTTCATGGACCAGGTCTTCAAGCTTCATGGCATGCCACACTCTATTGTTTTTGATCGAGACCCAACTTTCACAAGTAATTTTTGGCAAGAACTATTTAAGCTACAAGGCACACAATTGCATCTCAGCTGAGCTTATCATCCCCAGATGGATGGACAAAAAGAAGTTGTCAAAAAGTGTTTGGAAACATATCCGAGGTGATTTGCCTCTGAAAAACAACACCAGTGGGCTCAATGGTTACCCCTCGTCGAATGGTGGTACAACACTACATATCATACAACCACTCGCATGACTCCTTTTGAAGCGGTATATGGACAGAAGCCACCTTCAGTTATCTCATACTTACTGGATACCTCAAAGGTCCAGGCGGTTGACCAAACACTTATATTCCTAGAGGATATCCTTCTTACCCTTAAAGTGAACTTGGTCATGGCACAAAATAGAATGAAGCAACAAGCAAATCAAGGTCGCTATGAATGTCAATTTGCAGAAGGGGATCATATGTTTTTGAGACTACAACAATATAAGCAAACTTCCCTCAAGGCTGAGCATTATCAGAAGCTAGCACCCAAATTTTATGGCACTTACAAAGTTCTCAAGCATGTGGGACAAGTTGCATATCAGTTAGCTTTGCCCAGTTAGTCGAAGCTACATCCTGTTTTTCATGTTTCATGCTTGAAGAAGGTAATTGGAACCAGGTGCCAAATTCAAACCAACCTTCCAAAGTTAGCTGAAGAAGGATCCATTTGGCTATAGCTAGAAGTAGTTTTGGACCAGTGTGAGCGTCGCCTGTGTTAGAGAACCATCAAGGAAGTGGTCGTACAGTGGAAATATATGACTCCAACAGATGCCACTTGGGAACCCGCTACCATTCTGCAACAATTTCCACATTCTCAAGCCTTGAGGACAAGGTTGTTTTTAAGGGGGCAGACATGTTAAGGTCCTAACATGCACATAGGTAGATCAATGTATTCGTATGTAATAAAGGCCAATATTAATAAGGGCTTTCAATAAAATATAATAAGGAGGATGTAAGAAGACTTAATAGAAGCTTATGCTTCTAAAAGGATCTTCCTCTAGATGTTTCTCTTAATAGACATATTTAGTATAAATAAGGGTTGAGGGTATGAAAACCCTATCTTGAAGATTATTGTAATAGAGAGCTACTCGATTGGAGGTTTCCCCCTCGAAGAGGCCTGTGAACATTTCTTTATGAATCAAAGTGCTATATCTAATGCTATTCTTATATCATTTTTGTGTTATTGTGAAGATTATGTTGGATATTTTACTGTTATTCTGCCATTTCTAGCATTTTATTTCTGTTCTGCATATTTTATATATCTGGTATCTTGCACTCTATCCCAAAGTCGTGACCATGAGCCATTCGGCCATTATTGAGCTTGTAGGAAAGTTGCGTCAGTTTTCCCTATTGATTGTTGTGGCCACGCAGTGCTTGACTGCAAGTGGCTTGTTGGCCAGTGGAGAAACACTCTCTCCAAGAGAGAGAATGTATAGAGGAAGGAGAGAACTCTTGGAAGGAACCTTGTAGCTACCACAGAGCCTGGAGACTTCTGGTCTGACTTGTTTCTATAACCCAAGTCAAGCGAGGTTAGTAGCCGAAGGACTATCCAGGTGATAGAGAAGGTGTATACTCCTCGGGTGGAACAAGCATGTGGGAAATGAGGGTCTGTGGGTAGTGAGTGTGAGAGGTTCCTGGGAGAGAATCCCATCCTTTTGGTTGTGTGTTGTTTCCCTGTAAACTCAGCCTAGCCTAGGATTGCTTATCTTGGGTTGGAGCTTATTCCCAGCTCGAGGGTGACCCAATGTTAAGTTGATGAGTAGTGCAGTCTAAGGTTTTGAGTTTCGTTGAAGGCCTACACTTGGTTGGTCGAATCTACCACTATTCAAAGATAAGCACTAGATGATGCTTTAGTTATGTTTTGGTATGTCTATGTATTATAATCATCATGTATCCTCTTGTGTATATGAATTGATGTTAAATAGTATTGATTATGGATTATGGTAGTAAATTGTATGATTACTCTGTGTTGAATTTGTTTAACTTGTTTTGAATGCATGTGATTAATTGTGAGTGAGAATGTTGTTATTCCATGTAATAACACCTGCACAGTAGTGAGTGAAAAGTGGTGCTACAATTTGGTATCAGAGCCAAGTTTTCGACACTAAGCCTAGATGGGCTAGTTGACTAGTATTTGGACCGAGGGTGTGAGGAGAAATTGTGTTTGGAGGACCAATTCTATACCCTGGTAAGGTCAGGAGGTATAGCTGTGTGCGAAACCGTAGTTGGTGTGGTCTATGGCCACAAGGAGAGAGGACTCCACACCAACAGTGCTAGAGCCTTAGGATCTGTTCGAGAGGGAAGGTGAACCCTCATGACCATCGGATCTAGAAAATGTGCACAGGGATTAAAATCCATTTTGAAATGCACAGGAGTGTGGGAATCGCGATACGCGAAATCTCGAAAACCCGAAAAACCGTGGAGATCTACATGGTAGTGTTGGAAAATATTTAATAGATAGCGAATGGAAAATATTTAATAGACAACGAATGATTGTCATTGATGGAAAGTACAACAATGAATATGGCATGAGTAATAGATAGGCAAACAAAAGAAAAGTTCAGGAAGAACAACAACGCAACAATTGTCTAAACGCAATAATCCTCAGTTGTCAAATCGAGGATTGATTTAAACTGTTGATCAGGCATGATGAAGTCCATTTCTGATCATTAGATCCCCTTCAAATTCCTGAAAGAATGAGAGTTGTCAGATATGAATGTAGAAAAGAAGAGATCGTTGAAGAGGAGGACAAATCTCAGGCGTTAGATCCAAGCGCAGGATCTGACCATCATTGGATCAAGAAGAACCTGCACGTCCTTTAAGGTACAAGGAGAAGTGGGCGTAGTCGCGATATGCAAAATCCAAACTTAATCTGAGCCGCCAAATCAACTTTGAATCTAGACCATTGATCTCAGTCCATGTCGGAGTTTTGTGGATCAAGATTTGAAGAGGTCAAATATTATTAACATCAAGAATCGAGAAATCGCGATATGAAAAATCGCGACTTAATCTGAGCCATCAGATCAATGTTGAATCTGGACTGTTGATTCCAGTCCATGTCGGAGTTTTGAGGATCGCGTGTTGGAGATGTCAAAGAAGAAATGCAACAAGAACTTCAAAATCGTTATTTAATCATAGTCGTTATGTCAATATCATATCTGGACCATTGATCTAACTCCATATCGTAGTTTCACGAATCGCGACATCGAGAGGAAAAGAACCCAATGCAACAAGAATGTCAAAATTGTGAAATAGTGATTCAATCGTAGTTGTTGAATCAAGATTAGATCTGGACCATGGAATCATAAGACATGTGGCAAGTGATCAAAATTTTACTGACTTGGGGTCAACAGAGTATAGTGTCAAAAATCATGAAATGAGAAATCGCGAAAGCATTTTTTGCATAGGCGCTTGGTTATGACCATAGTCATATTCAGGAAGGAGCTAGTGAAAAAGAGTTCTATATTGGAACTTCGAAGATCGTGAAATGAAGTGTCAAGACACTCAACACAGGATTGCCGAAATGTCAAAACCTGATTTAAAGGCAATGTCAATAAAATTCATCCAACGACGCAGATAAATTGGAGTATGATCGGAAGGTTGTTGTTCTCTCTCACAGTTAACTCCTCAGTTATGAATCTGTTAGAGAAATGAACTCATGATTGTGAATCAGTTGGCGTTTCAGTTGCTCAGACAGTTGTCTTTCTGTTATTGAAGGAAATGTGAAGTGCAACAGTCATGGTGTGTATAAAAGAAAATGAGACAGACAGCATGAGGTTGGTTGTTCTGTATGAGAAAAGGATGAAATTCTAAGAAAAGGAGAATGAGAGTATGCACAGTATGAGATTGAGCATATGAGCAGTGTGAGATAAAACGCAGAGCAAAATAATAGAACAAGTTGAAGAAGACTAGAATGATAGAACAGGTTGATGCAGAGTAGACTTGTTGAACAGACAGAGGAAGAAATGAATTGCAGAACAGTTAGAAGATGACCAGATGTATAAAACAAAGAAAGATTGGTGAGAATTGATGTATCTGTGTAGTTGAATGTTTATATGTTCATTTATGTTATAGGGAGGTTGGGGGGTGCTCGGGAGGACTGTTTTCCTCAGAGGTTCAAGTGGGAGCTTGAACACAGGAAGTTGTAGCTTCCATCTGGTTGCAGCTAGAGAAACCAGGGTGGCAGGGTGGTGCAAGGAAGAAAAAGTGTTCTCTGTTATACAGGTTGGATCCTGTGTAAATGGAAGTTGGTGTTGGAACATATAGGGAGTTGGTGCTTCCTTCTAGTGGGTGTTAGAGAAACCAGAGAGTTGGTGCTCTCAAACAAGTTGCAGCTTGTAAAATAGAGGTAGCAGCCTCACATTGAGTTGGTGCTCAATTAAATATGATGTACAAAACTTAAAAGACTGCATATCATTTCGAAGAAGAAGAAGTTTTCTCCCTTTATGGGTTTCCTCGTGAAAATATGTCTCTGTGTATACCTTATGTGTGACTGATGATTTTTACTTTCACTGTCCATATGCCATATAATGTTGATGATCACTTGAAGAAAGATTAAGAATATTTTAATAGACTTAAAATTGTTTAAGCTCAAAGACAACTGATTCCCCCCCCCGCTCAGTTGTATTAGTAATTTCAACAATTGGTATCAGAGCAGGTTCCTTTTGTTCAAAGGTAGATTTGTAAGCTTGAACATGACAAGTCATGACGGGACTTTAGCCTCTAAACCCCCTCTGTTTGATGGAAAAAATTTTTCCTTTTGGAAGATTAGAATGAGAACATACTTAATGGCCTTGGGTGCTGATGTTTGGGATGTAGTAGAGACTGGATATACAAAGCCTGTTGTGCTAGCCTCCAAGGATGATAAGTTAGAGTTTAGTTTTAATGCTAAGGAGATGAATGCTATCCTGAATGGACTTACTGAAGATGAGTTTGTAAAGGTGATGCATCTTGATACTGCCAAAGCAATGTGGGATAAACTTATTAACAGTTATGAAGGAAATCAGAAAGTAAAAGATGCCAAACTTCAAACATACAGATTGAAATTTGAACAACTAAAGATAAATGAAGATGAAACAATTAGCAAGTATTTTTTAAGAGTTGAAGAACTTGTAAATTCCATGAAGGGTCTAGGTGAAAAGTTTGATGACTCACTCTTAGTTCAGAATATTTTAAGATCTATGCCTGATAAATTTAATCCAAAAGTCTCTGCAATAGAAGAATTAAATGATCTTAAAACTTTTTCCATTGATCAACTTCTAGGAACTCTAACTGCATATGAAATGAGAGTTAACAAAGATAAATCCAGTACTAGAGAAGCTTCTTTTAAAGTAGACAAGAATACTGATTCGGAATTAGATGATATTGAGGAAAAATTTGTGAGAAGGTTAAAGAAAGGGTCAGGAAAATATCAAGGGAAGTTTCCCTTCAAATGCTTTAACTATGGTAAGATAGGTCATTTTGCGTCTAAGTGTCCCCATTAGAAAAAGGACCAGAACTTTGATGAGGAAAAGAAGTAAAAATACAAGAAATATAAGAAGAAGAAAACTTTGGTTGCAAATAATGACAATTCCTCAGAAGACACCGATAGTGACTCATCCTGTGAAGATAAGGCAAATGAACTCATGCTTATGGACAAAGAGGATTATGATAATAAAAACACAGGAAGTGATGATAATGATGAAGAAGATGTGGTTGATTTGGAAGGAGAATTGATTAGTGCACTAGAAGAAATTGATAGACTCAGAACTAAGAACATAAAGAAAAAACAATTGTTGACACAGTTTGAGAAAGACAGTAAAAAACCTGATGAAGACTTTGCTCTGCTGAAAGTGGAATTAGAAAAGGCAAAGAAAATAGAAGACATACTAAAACAACAATTGTCAGAGAAGAAAGTTGGTTGTGAAGTCTTAGAAGAAGAGATAGTAAAAACTAGAAAAGAAATGGAGAAATTCAAAGGATTATATCATCAAAATCTGTCAAGTATTAAAGCCTCAGAAGAATTAACCTCCATTCTAAATCAGCAAAGAAATTCAAAGTTGAAAGATGAATTGGGATATGAAGAAGGATCAAGTAGTGATCATCCAAGTAATACAGAATCTATCAAGTTTGTCAAATCCTCAAACATTGACAATAGTCACTCTGCAAAAACAAGGAAAGAAAATCAGCCACCAAGAAGAAATGAAAGAAAAAGCTCCAGAACCGAATTTGTAGACCAGAAAGATTATCAGCATGAAAGAAGTCGACCTCCTCAAAGAAGATAGATTTTTTCAAGGTACAAAGATTTTTTCTATGGTTATTGTTTTCTCTACTCTAGTTTTGGTCACAAAGCTATAAACTGTTCTTTAAGATTTAGATATGAACAATCAAGATATTCAATGAATAACTACCTTCCACAATAAAGATTGAGACAACCAAGCAACAAACAATCACAGATTATAAATCATGTGATGACTGGGAGAAGGAAACAGGTGAAACACAACAACAGATATGTGCATAACAATCGTTATGATCTATTATTTAGTGAACCGGAATGCTACAACTATCATAATTATGGTCATAAAATTGCAGACTGTCACTTAAGGAAATACAATTTAGATTTGATCCCCACTATTGAAAATGTCAATGTTTGGAAGAAGAAAGTAGATGACAAATGTGGACTAGTGCTATCAGCCCAAAGGAAAAAGAATCCCTGGTATATTGACAGTGGATACTCCAAACACATGACTGGAGATAGAAGTAAGTTTCTAACTCTAGGTGATAGCAAATCAGGAAATGTAACTTTTGGAAATGATGCACCAGAAAAGATAAAAGGTAAAGGAATTGTAAGTTTGTGTAATGGAAAAAGAAAATCTCAAGATGTGTTGTTTGTAAAAGATTTGAAACATAATCTGCTTAGTGTCAGTCAGGTCTGTGACCGAGGGTGTGAAGTTGTTTTTACCTATAAAGACTGTAGAATAAAAATTGTGGATTCAAGTTAGCTAGTTGCAAAAGGCATAAGAACAGAAAACAATGTATATGTTGTAAAAGAAGAAGAATGAAACTTAAGCAAATATGATGAAAGTTGGCTGTGGCATAGTAGACTTGGTCACCTACATTTTGATCACATAATCAAACTTAGAAACAATGGGGTAGTAAAATATCTTCTGAAGATATCAAAGCCATATGACTCTGTTTGTAAATCCTGTCAGATAGGAAAGCTTACTCCCACTCAGTTCAAATCTAAAAACTTTCCCTCAACAGAAAAACCTCTTCAGTTAGTGCATATGGATATATGTGGTCCATCAAGGAAAGAAGGTACAAGAAAAGAAAATTACTTTATGTTAATTATTGATGACTATTCTAGACTAGCTTGGGTTGCCTTTTTGAAAGAAAAATCTGAAGCATTTGAAAAATTCAAGGTATTTAAGGCTCTGACTGAGAATAAAACAGGAAAAAGATTAAAGGTAGTAAGGTTTGATAGAGGAGGAGAGTTCAGTTTAGGGAACTTCAAAGAGTTATGTGATAAGCATGGGATCAAAAGAGAGTACACAATTCCAAGGACTCCACAGCAAAATGGAGTTGCTGGGAGATAGAATAGGTCAGTACAACAAATGGCAAGATCAATGATGAATGAAAGGAACATACCTTAGAAATATTGGGTGGAAGCAATAAATACAACTGTTCATATCCTTAACAAAGTTCATCTCAGACCACACAGTGACAAGACCCCTTATGAACTTTGGTTTGGTAGACCTGCCTCAATCAAGCATTTTAAAGTTTTCGGGAGTAAATGTTATATCAAGAACAATGATGAAACTATGGGCAAATATGATGACCGAGATGATGAAGGTATCTTCTTTGGTTATGCTACAAATAGTAAAGGGTACAAATGATACAAGAAGAGACTGCACAAGCTATTTGATTGTATAGATATAAAAGTTGATGAAGAAATCCCAGCCAAAAATGTAAGCAATGTTGAACCAAGAACAGAAGATACAATTGAAGATGAAGATGAACAGGTCCAAGGATCAGAAAGAGAAGAGTCTACATCAGATGAAGATACGAATATTCAAACTGACACAGATAAGCAGAAAGAAGCAAAATCACCTCTCAGAATTATAAAAAAGAATCATCCTAAAAATCAGATAATTGGGGATATAAATTAAGGAGTTCAGACAAGAAGGAAATTGATTAAAGACTCAGAACAATCTCATGTTGCATTTTTATCTATGAATGAACCTAAAATTTATGAGGAAGCTATCCAAGAAGATAATTGGATTAGAGCAATGAATGAAGAGCTTGATCATATTGAGAAGAACAATACTTGGGAGCTTGTCCCTAGACCTAAAGATAAGAATGTAATAGGTTCCAAATGGGTGTTCAAGAATAAAATGAATGAAAAAGGACAAGTTGTTAGAAATAAAGCCAGATTGGTCTGTAAGGGATATGCACAAGTTGAAGGTCAGGACTTTGATGAAACTTTTGCACCAGTGGAAAGAATGGAAGCTATCAGAATATGCCTTTCTTATTCATGTCATAAGAACTTCAAATTTTATCAAATGGATGTTAAGTCAACATTTCTTAATGGAGATCTAGAGGAAGAAGTATATATGGAGCAACCTGAAGAATTCTCTTTGACAGATAATCCTAATTATGTTTTTAATCTGAATAAGGCCTTATATGGACTAAAACAAGCACCATGAGATTGGTATTATAGACTGGACAAATTTCTACAAGAAAAAGGGTTCAAGAAAGGTACTGTTGACAGTAACCTTTACATTAAGTCTGAAGGTGATAATTTACTTGTTGTTTTGGTTTATGTAGATGATATTATTTTTGGTTGTACAAATGAATCATATGTCTAGTGGTTTGCTAATTCTATGCAAACAAAATTTGAAATGTCCATGATAGGAGAACTGTCATATTTTCTTGGCTTACAAGTAAAACAAAGCTTTGCAAGAATTTTTATTTCTCAAGAAAAATATTTGAAAGAAATGTTGAAGAAATTTTAGATGGAAGATTCTTCTACTGTTAGCACACCTATGGTGGTTGGTTGCAAGCTGAGTAAAGATGATATCTCACCTGATGTTGATCAAAGGGCATATCGCTCCATGATAGGCAGTCTTCTGTACATCACAACATCTCGTCCTAATATAATGCAAGTTGTTGGAATGGTAGGTCATTTTCAATCTACTCCTAAACAAAGTCATTTGGTAGCTGTCAAAAGGATATTTAAATACTTGAAGGGAACAATGACTTATGGTCTGTGGTATCCTAGAAATCAGAATTTTCAGTTAACTACTTATTCAGATGTAGACTGGAAAAACTGTGTTGATGAGAGAAAAAGCACCAGTGGAGGAGCATTCTTTCTGGGTGACTCATTAGTTGCATGGCTTAGCAAAAAGCAAGGATCCATTTCATTATCCACTACAGAGGCAGAATACATTGTTGCTACTACTTACTGCACACAAATCTTATGGATGATACAAACTCTTGCAGATCTGAAGGTAACTTACACTGATCCTATTCCAATTCATTGTGATAACACCAGTGCCATTAGTGTTTCCAAGAATATTGTTCTTCATTCCAAGACTAAGAATATTCCAATAAAGTACCATTTTCTCAGAGAACAAGTTACAAACAGAATTGTTCAACTGAATTATATACCTTCTACAGAACAGATTGTTGATATCTTTACTAAACCATTAGCAGTGACCTCTTTTGGATATCTTCGTCAAAAGTTGGGGGTTATAATCTCTTGTGTCTAATTTGTTCACCTGGTCAGGCGGAGTACTTATTGAATATCTAGTGTATTTCCAAGATGCTTATAGTCGACAGGGGGAGTATGTTTTACAACAAGATCATGGAAATAATGTTTCTTCTTTGACATTGATGTGAAAGGGGGAGAAAAGAGTTCGGGAGGAGAGTCGAGTCTGAATGCATGTGGGTGCTTGTGTTTCCATCAATGCCAAAGGGGGAGATTGTTGGAAAATATTTAATAGAAAACGAATGGCAAATATTTAACAAACATCAAATGCTTGTCATTGATGGCAAGTACAACAATGAAGATGGCATGAGTAATAGACAAGAAAACAAAATAAAAGTTCAGGAAGAACAACAATGCAACAATTGTCTAAACACAACAATCCTTAGTCGTCAAATCGAGGATTGATTTAAATTGTTGATCAGGCATGATGAAGTCCATTTCTGATCGTTGGATCCCCTTCATATTCCTGAAAGAACGAGAGTCATCAGATCTAAATGTAGACAAGAAGAGATCGTTGAAGAGGAGGATAGATCTCAGGCGTTAGATCCAAGCGTAGGATCCGACCATCATTGTATCAAGAAGAACTTGCACGTCCTTTAAGGTACAAGGAGAAGCGGGCATAATCGCGATATGAAAACTCATGACTTAATCTAAGCCATCAGATCAAGGTTGAATTTGGACCGTTGATCTTAGTTCATGTCATAATTTTGTGGATCGAGAGTTGAATAGGTCAAATAATATTAACATCAAGAATCACAAAATCACGATATGCAAAATTGCGACTTAATCTGAGCTGTCAGATCAAGGTTGAATCTGGACCGTTGATTCCAGTCCATGTTTGAGTTTTGAGGATCGCATGTTGAATATGTCAAAGAAACAATGAAACAATAACTTCGAAATCATAATATACAAAATCATGATTTAATCACAGTCGTTAAGTCAAGATCAGATCTGGACCGTTGATCTAACTCCATATCAGAGTTTTGCGAATCGTGACATTGAGAGGCAAAGAACCCAATGGAACAAGAATGCTGAAATCACGAAATCATGATTCAATCATAAGTGTCGAATCAAGATCATATCTTGACCATGGAATCATAGGACATGTGGCAAGTGATCAAAATTTCACTGACTTGGGGTCAATGGAGCATAGTGTCGAAAATCACGAAATGAGAAATCGCTAAAGCATTTTTCGCATAGGTGCTTGGTTATGACCATAGTCATATTTGGGAAGGAACTAGTGCAAAAAAGTTCTATATAGAAACTTCAGAGATCGCGAAATGAAGTGTCAGGACACTCAACAGAGGATTGCTAAAATGCCGAAACCCGATTTAAATGCAATGCCAAAAAAATTCATCCAACGACGTAGATAAATTGGAGTATGATCGGAAGGTTACTGTTCTCTCTCAAAGTTAACTCCTCAGTAACGAATATGTTAGTGAAACAGAATCATGATTGCGAATCAGTTGGCATTTCAGTTTCTCAAACATTTGTCTTTATTTTACCAAAGGAAATACGAAGTGCAACCCCCGTGGTGTGTATAAAAGAAAATGAGACAGACAACGTGAGGTTGGTTGTTCTATATGAGAAAAGGATGAAATTGTAAGAAAAGGAGAATGAGAGTATGCGCAGTATGAGATTGAGCATATGAGAAATGTGAGATAAAACGCAGAGCAGAATAACAAAACAAGTTGAAGAAGAGCAGAATGATAGAACAAGTTGATGCAGAGTAGACCTGCTGAACTGACAGAGGAAGAAATGAATTGCAAAACAGATAGAAGATAACCAGTTGTAAAGAACAAAGAAATATTGGTAAGAATTGATGTATCTGTGTAGTTGAATGTTTATATGTTCATTTCTGTTATAGGGAGGTTGGGAGGTGCTCGGGAGGACTGTTGTCCTTAGAGGTTCAAGTGGGTACTTGAACAAAGGAAGTTGTAGCTTCCATCTGGTTGCAGCTAGAGAAACCAGGGTGGCAGCATGGTGCAAGGGAGAACAAGTGCTCTCTGTTATACAGGTTAGATCCTGTGTAACTGGAAGTTGGTGCTTCCATCTAGTTGATGCTGGAACATATAGGGAGTCGGTGCTTCCTTCTAGTGGGTGCTAGAGAACCCAAAGAGTTGGTGCTCTCAAATAAGTTGCATCTTCTAAAATAGAGGTAGCAGCCTCACATTGAGTTGGTGCTCAATTAAAGATGATGTAAAAAACTTAAAAGACTACCTAACATTTCGAAGAAGAAGAGGTTTTTTCCCTTTATGGGTTTCCTTGTGAAAATATGTCTCTGTGTATACCTTATGTGTGACTGATGCTTTTTAATTTCACAGTCCATATGTTGTATAATGTTGATGATCACTTGAAGAAAGATTAAGAATATTTTAATAGACTTAAAATTGTTTAAGATCAAAGACAACTAATTCACCCCCCCCCCCCTC
>ML778584.1:862479-884027 GCA_009831015.1 Picea engelmannii
CGACCATTAGATATGGCCGAGTCGCGCTCAAGTTAGTCACAAAACCTTTCAAATTTCGTAGAGTCAGGAGATGGGAAGTGAGGGAGGTGAACACCTCCAAAAACCCAAAACCCGAAATCTTGAAACGATCTACACCGTAGACTGTCGAAAGGGAGTTGAGCATTCGATTTAGCATAGGAGTAACCCATATTTTTTGGGGGGGATTTTGGCAGATGGAAGTTCAATATGTGGGGTGCATGAACTCTCGATGCCTGAAAACCCTGAAATGCTAGAAAGATCTGCGTCGTAGATCTGAGAGGGGACCTAACTGTTGGATTTTTCCTGCAATGGATGTGGTCACATGAATGTGTACCACATGCCAGTGAGTCGAGAATACAGGCGAGAGTGGTGGGACCTGAAGATGTCACTGAAGGTGACATGGATCCTCCTGAACGTACCACGTGCCACTGTGGTGAAGGGAAACAACTGTGTTGTGGGCACGGAGAATAAAGTAATTCACAATTTTAGAATTCGCAAAGGAGGAGCACGAAGGCTCAACACTCCAACTTGAAAATTCACGAGTTGGTGAAGAAGTTATAGCACTTATTCATAGCCTATGGTCATGTGTAGCAGGCACTAGCGAGGAGGGAGCCATACCCATATCGCATCTCAGGTATCGGTATTTGGAGGAAATGAGTTGAGGTTCTTCAACTCATGAACTCGGGAGATTGCAAGTTGTGAAAGGGTGACTTTGGTTATGAAGATTTAACTGTTGGATCTTCATGGACAAAGATTCTGAAGTTTCAAAGTCCTGGAATTTGCAGAGCCAGATAGAGCTCAGAAAACTTTGTGAAGTCAAAACATTTTTCTTCTTCACGTTGGCTTATGAATGTTGTAAGTTTTCTTGAAGGTTTAAGGGCCTGACAAACTTCGGTTGACTGCACATTGTGTGTGCAGAGTTCAATGAGTGTCAGGACAGCCAAAAACTGACTCCAAGTATGGAATTGGAAGAGGTGCAGATTGCCTCTGAAACAGAAGACGAAAGAGAAGGAAAGGATGTCAACTTGGGAGTCGAAGGAACAAACTCTATTGGGCATGAAAAAGAGATAGATAAAGAGGGACACATGATGAAACTCATAGAAAAATTGCAGAAAGATGCCCAAGCTCACCGAGATGATAGTCGAAAGCTCATGAAAGTCAGGGATCGGCAGGGTGAATTCAACTTAAAAATGTTGAAGAGCCTGGAAATAATAGAAAAGAAATTGGAAAAAGAAAGTGACACAAGCAGATCAAGAAGTGTTAGAACCCCTGAGAGTAGAAGAAGATTGAGGAGTGGTAGCAGACATTTCTATCTCTCCCCGAAGCATTCTGGCAAGGAGACACATAGTAGTTCAAGCCCTTTCCCTACCAGAAAACATCGAAAATCTGGAAGGGATGAATTGAAAGGGGAAATCAACAAGATTAAACCGCCTACATTCGATGGTGAACATAAAAAGGAAGAAGATGTTGAAACATGGTTGTTGGGTATGAATAAATACTTCCAACTGCAGAATTATTCTGCCCATGCAAAGGGAAGAATTGCAATGTACCAGTTGAAAGGAAAAACATTCATGTGGTGGGATCAGTTGGTGTAGGTGTAACAGATCAGAGAGAAAGAGGTCACGTGGAAGGAGTTTAAGAGTTATTTCGGGAAGAAATACCTGACCAAAAGATACTATGACAAAAAGATGAAGGAGTTCTTCAAACTCAAGTTGGGTAGCATGACCATTGATGAGTATGAACGAAGTTTTCTGGAACTACTGATGTATGTTTCATTCATCAAAGACGAGGCTGTCAAAATTCAGAGGTATCTGAGTGGACTGCCACCTTCCATTGGTGACAAGATTCAATATGACAATCCTAAGACCATGGAAGAAACCATAAGAAGGGTGAAATGCTTATACAAATAGCAAAGAGAAAATCCTACCTTTCGAAAGGCTTGGCATGACCAAAAGAGGTTTAAGAAAGAATAGAGGCAGAAGGAAAACAAGCCTCCCTTTTTCAGGAACAATCCTTGGGGATAGTCATCTTTTAGAGAGCCCAGGAAAGTTGAAGGGAGTGAGTAGATGCCAAGACCGCCACCTATGGAGTGTTGGGGTTGTAAAGGGATCATATGTATAGAGGCTTCCCCCACAAAAAAGATAAAGCGAGAACTGTCCATACTGTTCAGCAAGCTAAAACAGTGGAGGATATGGACAGAATAATTTTGAGGATCTACGTAGCCCTCGACAACAAACAAGTAGAATTTCAATCACACATGATTGAAGTAGAAGGTATGATCAACAACTGACCACTTGTTATTTTAATTGATTCAGGGGCTATCCATAGTTATATAGATCCTAGAGTGGTGAAAAGTTTGCATTTAACAACAAGAAAACATGAAAGTTCTTGGCTAGTGAAGTTGGCCACAAGAACCAAAAGGAAGGTCATTGAATTGGTTAAGTCTTGTTCAGTAGACATGAAAGGAATGAGCATTAAGGCTGAATTGAACATTCTTCATTTAGGCTCATATGATTACTTAATTGGGATGGACTAGTTGGACCAGCACCATGCCCTTCTGGACTGTTGTAACAAGAGGTTTATATGCCTGAATGAACAGGGAAATCAGATAACAGTCCAAGGAATTCCTAGAGCTGTGGTTGTTAGGGAAATCTCATCCATGCAGCTGAAGAAATGTTACCGGAAAGGTTGTCAATTATTTGCAGCTCGGGTGGAAGAAGCATCTTGAGATGTAGTCTCGAATCTGGAAGACCACAAGGTACTCAAAGAGTTCAAGGATGTATTTCAAGAGGTACCTGGACTACCTCCAAAGAGGGACATCAATTTTTCTATAAATTTGATGCCTGGACTAGCTCCAGTTTCGAAGGCTCCTTATAGAATGAGTACGCCAGAGATGAAAGCGTTGCAATTGTAGCTCGAAGAGATACTAAAGAAGGGATACATTCTCCCCAGCATGTCACCGTGGGCTGCCCCAGTCCTATTTGTGAAGAAGAAGAATGGGACGTTGAGGTTGTGCATTGATTTTCGATAGTTGAATAAGGCAACTGTGAAGAACAAGTATCCTCTGCCAAGTATTGATGATCTTTTTTATCAGTTGAACGATGCGAAAATATTTTCAAAAATAAATCTCCGATCAGGATATCACCAAATGAGAATAAATGATGAGGACATCAACAAGACCACCTTTAGAACAAGGTATGATCATTATGATTTCACGGTGGTGTCGTTTGGGCTGTCCAATGCGCCTATTGTTTTCATGTCCTTAATGAATGGAGTGTTCAGAGATTATTTGGACAAGTTTGTCATAGTCTTCCTGGATGATATCTTGGTGTATTCCAAGACAGAGGAAGAACATGAACAACACCTGAGAATGGTGTTGCAGGTGTTGAGAGAACACCAGTTGTACGCAAAATTGAGCAAGTGCTCATTTTATCAAAGACATATTCATTACTTGGGGCACATTATATCAAAGGAAGGGATCGTTGTGGATCCTGAAAAGGTTGAGGCCATTCGAGAATGGTCAGTGCCAAGGAATGTGGCGGAAGTTAGATATTTTATGGGTCTGGAAGGCTACTATATTAGGTTTATAGCCGAATTCTCAAGGATATCTCATTCTATCACTTCCTTGCAAAGGAAGAAGAAGAAGTTCCAGTGGACTGAAGAATGTGAGAGCAGCTTCCAGCGATTGAAGCAGATGCTAACTAGCACTCCAATCCTGAAGCTTGCAGATCTAAATAAGGATTATGTAGTGTGCACCGATGCATGTAACGAGGGACTGGGAGAATTTCTCAGCCAAGAGGGATTTTTATTTTGTTACGAGTCCCAAAAGTTGAAGGAGCATGAGAGGAATTATGCCACTCATGATTTAGAGCTATCAACAATCTTCCACGCCTTGAGGAAATGGATACATTACCTCATGGGAAAAAGATTCAAGTTGAGAATAGACCATAACGGTCTGAAGTATTTATTTGATCAGCCGACTTTAAATGTCAGGAAAATTAGATGGTTGGAGTTTCTATGTGAATATGACTTTGATATCAAGCATATCAAAGGGAAAGAAAATAAGGTGGTTGATGCACTCAGTAGAAAAGTGCACGAATTACATGCTACAACCATTAACATGTACAGGACTGAGATTAAAGACAGAATTTTGGAAGCCGCAAATGTTGATTTGTAGTACAGAGGTCAGGTAGCAAAGCTACAACAGCGTGAGAGACGACAGACCCAGGAAAGTTACACCTTGGGAACTGATGGCTTACTTATGTATAAAAATAGAGTGTATGTACCCAATGTCCAAGAATTGAAGCTTGCAATTCTAGAAGAAATGCATAATGTGGCTTATGTTGGACATCCTGTATATCCAAAAAAATTGGCAGCAGTGAAAAGCCATTATTTTTGGTCAGGTATGAAGAAAGAAATCACCAAATACATCGCCAGATGTATGGAGTGCCAGAAAGTTAAGGTTGAGCATAGGCACCCAGCAGGGTTGTTGCAACCTTTACCCATTCCTGAGTGGAAATGGGAAGTGGTGACAATGGATTTTATCACAGGATTTCCTAGAACAAGAAGGCAACATGATTCAATCATGGTGGTGGTGGACAAGATTACAAAAGTTGCCCATTTTATTCTATTGAAAACCACTCACAAGGAAGAAGATGTTGCTAATATATTTTTAAAAGAAGTTGCACACTTGCATGGAATTCCTAAGACAATTGTGTCTAATAAGGACCCGAAATTCACCTCAAATTTATGGAAAGGACTATTCAAGGGATTCAGAATGAATCTGAACTTTAGTATAGTGTATCATCCTGATTCTGATGGTCAGACAGAAAGGGTGAACAGAGTAATAGAAGACATACTGAGAATGTGTGTGATGGATAAACCATCAAGGTGGGAAGATTACCTACATTTAGTAGAATTCGCCTACAATAATGGGTATCATACATTGTTCAATATGAGCCCATTTGAAGCACTTTATGGAAGAAAGTGAAACACACTAGTAAGTTGGGATAATCCAGCTAACAAAGTAGTGATTGGGCCTGAGCTACTCAAAGAGATGGAAGATCAAATGATAAAAATTAAATGGAATCTAAAAGTTGCCCAGGATAGGCAGAAAAGTTACGCTAACAGTAATAGAACCCATAGAGAATTCAAAGTGGGTGACCATGTTTTCCTGAAAGTGAGGACTAACACGAGTTCCCTGAAGTTGGGAAGTTGCACCAAATTGGCAGCAAGATTTTGTGGGCCATTTGAGATCCTGGAAAGGATTGGGCCAGTCACATACATCCTTGCATTACCTGCATCTATGACTATACATAATCTATTTCATGTTTCACTTCTTAAGAAATATGTACCTAATGCTAATCATGTTATCAATTGGAATGTGATTTAGGTGGAACCAGAAGGTGTCATGCAAGTGCATCCTATGCGCATATTGGACAGGAAAAGAAAACAGCTCTAGAATCGAGCTATAGATCTTGTAAAGGTCTAGCGGACTTGGTACGGTCCTAAGGATGCGGCATGGGAGCATGCAGATGCTATGTGGGCAGAGTACCCGTATCTTTTTGAAAATTTTGAAAGGCTTGCAGAGACAGTATAAGTTGCACTGAGGACAGTGCAAAAATAAGGGGAGGGGGATTGTAGTGTCCCCAAGGTCGAGCCCTATTGTAAATCATGTTCTGAAAGGAATTGTAATTATGTTTTATAGGCTAGTGAGCCCAGTATTTATAAGCTGGTGGCTTATCTTATTGTTAGGCCAGGGACCCTAAGTGTTGAAGGCCAGGAGCCTACTACTATATATGTAATCACGCAGAACAAATTAATAAAAATTTGTAAACACCGCCAGGTTCAGACCGACAATGATGAATGAGTGGAAGGGGGACTGAGCTTCTACAGAGAAGGAAAGGGATTAGGGGCTGGAAGGTGGGAAAAGGGGCTAAGTGTTAAGCCTAGGGGGCTTCAACCTTGGGAATAATATTTTAATACTATTCCAAAAAGGCATGAGCATTTCATGTTTTATCCTAATTTCCTAACCATGAGGAAGGTGATCAGTGCTGGGTAAATGCATGTAGTTTCCCGGGTGAAAAGTGTCAGCCCCGACACATGCAAATAAAATAGTGAAGATGAGATGTGATAGCGGTTATCCTCCATACCACCCGACGTCTTGAGTGCATACGGCCTCTGAGTGGTACGACGAATCTAACCTCTGCAGAAAAACCTCGTACATATTCTGAACTGAAAAACCTGTGTTCATCTGGAGAATCTGTGTGTATCCTCTATCTAAGATCGAGTCTGTGCATGGGGTCTCTATCCCAAATTCATGACCATGAGCCATTCGGCCATTGTTGAGCCTGTAGAAAAGTCACATCAATTTTCCCTGTTGATTGTTGTGGCCATGTAGTGTTGGACTACGTGTGGCGTTTTGGCCAATGGAACAACACTCTCTCTAGAAGAGAATGTGTACAGAGGAAGGAGAGAACTCCTGGAAGGAACGTTGTAGCTGCCACAGAGCTCGGAGACTTCTAGTCCGCCCTATTGTTGTAACCCAAGGCAAGGGAGGTTAACAGGTGAAGGACTGTCTAGGTGACAGAGAAGGTGTATACTCCTGGGGTGGAATAGGCATGTGGGGAATGAGGTTCTATGGGCAGTGAGCGTGAAAGGTTCTTGGGAGAGAATCTCATCCTTATGGTTGTGTTGTTTCTCGGTAACCTTAGCCTAGCCTAGGATTCCTTGACTTGGGGTGGAGCTTATTCCCAGCTCGGTGGTAACCCACTATTAAGCTGATGAGTATTGCAGTCTAAGGCTGGGAGGTTCATGGAAGGCCTGCACTTGGTTGGTGGAATCTACCACTATTCAAAGATAAGTACCATATGATGCTTTAATTATGTTTCTATATCTCTATGTATTATAATCATCATGTATCATGCTGTGTATATGAATTGATGTTAAATAGTATTGATTGTGGATTATGGCAGTAAATCATATGATTACTCTATGTTAAATGTGTTTAACTTGTTTTGAATGCATCTGATTAATTGTGAGTGAGAATGTTGTTATTCCATGTAGTAACTCCTACATAGTAGTGAGTGAAAAGTGGTGCTACAGGAATATTCATGTTAATCCTCATGTGAGGAAGACCAATCACCATCTATTGATTACATAGTTGTTGCAATGAGTGATAGTTTATATGACCAAACCGCTCATGCCAAAGTTTTCTCAAGTCATTGCTATGAGTAACAAAAAATGATGACAAAGATGATGACCCAAAATTGTCAGACTTGTACAACCTGGTAATATCATCAGCAATTTGAGTTGCAAGAACATGCTTAGGATCTTTTAGATCCTTGATTATAACTTGGTGAGTTGAAAACTCTACAGTTTTACCTTCACCTAAATGAATGATTTGATATACTAATAGAAGGTTACAAGAAATACTTGGAACACATAATACATCATTGAAATGACCATTTTCTACTTGAATTGTTCCATATCCTTCAATACTAATAGATCTATCATCACCAACAAATATTTTTTTGGTGTTACATTCAATTAGAGTAGAAAACATGTCTCTATCCTTATCCATATGAAAAAATGCTCCAGAATCAATAATCCACTCATCAAAAGTAGAAGTAGAAGTTGTATTGAAGGAGAAACCATAAGATGAAAGTGCATGTCCATGAGAAGAAGAAGAATAAGTAGAATCAATATTGATGTTGTTCTTCTTCATCGCTGCTTCTAAAGCTACCATATTCTTGAAACATTTGGACTCATCATGACCATCTTTATCACAAAAGTTGCAATGTCTGTTAGTCTTCTTTTTTTTATATTTTTCTCCTTTGTGTCCATTAAGAGTGGAGGACATCTGAGTGGGTTTGGAACCCTTATATTTCTTGTTGTTGTGGTCACTATGTTTCATCTTTGGATTCTTGGGTTTATATTTATGATGGAAAAATAAGGATTTTTTGGAGGTACCTGCAGTGTTGATCACTCCAAGTTGTACTATCTTATCTTGATCTCTAATCAAAGAATCACAAAAGTTCTCAAGAACGGGTTTTTGATAAGCTGCCCCCAGAGCCTATTGCATGGCATAGAGGGTAGATACATACACATAATATGAACTACCTAGATTAGGAAGAATAATATAGATGCAATGATCTTCTTCTATATTTATCTTACCTTCTGCACGTAGAGTTCAGAGTGTTTTAAACTTAGATAGATAGTCTTCAATGCAAGAGAAATCACTTGGACTTAAAGTTACTACTTGATTTTCTAACTTATGTGCTCGAATAATATTGTGTTTACCAAACATAGATTCAATATATTCCCAATCTTCTTTTGGTTTATCAATTGATTGAAGGTGGAACCTTAAATCAGGAGAGATGGACATTCTGATTAATCCACGTGCTTCATCATTCCTATTATCCCATTTGGATTTCTTATCAACATCAGTGGGTGATGTTTTCTTTCCCAAGGTAATCCAGTACAAGCCTTTACTTCTTAATAAATCCTCCATATGGGATTTCCATTGAAAGTAGTTGGTGCTGGTAAGTAAGATATTATTGTAGAATCCATATTAAATATGCAGATAATATGGATTTAAAACATAAAACTGATGATCAGAATGGAAAGACCTTAAACAATTGTACCCATTTTAAACTCATTACAAAACACTCAATGATGATCACAATAATCCAGGGAAGTAAGAAATAGAGTATTCAACACTAATCACACACGTGAAGTATACAGAGGTAGATTCTCCTGAGAAAACCCATAAACAGAGAAAACCTCTTCTTCTTCATATGACAAGTAGTCTTTATTTTTGTACATTATCATTCTTATGAGAATCAACTATTTGCAAGGCTAGCACCTCCGTTTTACAAGATGCAAATTGCTAAGAGCACCAACTCTCTGGTTTCTCTTGCACCCACTAGAAGGAAGCACCAAATCCCTAAGTGTTCCAGCACCAACTAGATGGAAGTACTAACTTCCAATCACATAGGAACCAACCTATATAACAGAGAACAATGGTTCTCCCTTGTACCACCCTAACACCCTAGTTTTTCTGGCTACAACCAAATGGAATATACATCTCCCTATGTTCAAGCACCCACTTGAAACTCTGAGGACAAAAGTCCTCCCTAGCACCTCCCTAGTAGCCTAAGGTATAAAATTTTGTTACATAAATCTATTGCAGTGATACAATATTAGTCAATGGTTTATCAGTCTCATCATTGTTCTGCTATACTTCTCTGCTCTACCTGCATCAATGTATTCCTTCTCGCATCATCTTGCACTTTCTGTTCTTCTGCTCTATCTCTACATGCACACCTCTGTCTCTCTATTCATATTTTCTTCTACATTTCATGCTCTCTTTTTTTTCCCTTTATTATATGTGTTGTGCCTCTTATATACTCTTATGGTCCTCTACACTGCTTCCTTCTACCCTATGCAAAACTATTAGGAAAAAGGCTCCCTCTTTTCTCTGTTCTGCATGTTTTTATCACACCAAGTCCTCTGGGAGATAATCCACTCAAGTCTTCATCTTCTTTGGCAGTTATATTGAGTATGTTCCTCATAAGTGGCTTATCCTGAGATTATTTTCCTTCTCTAGCAGTGTGACCCTTCATCTTCTTTGTTACAATTACAGTTGATCTTCACTGACAGTTATATGAGGTCTTCTTTGTCAGTTACAGGAGGTCCTCATGAGGGAGCTCCTTGCCAACTTCACTCATGTGAACTAGCACCGAGTGCCAATTTCCCCCATGTGACCACCAAATGTGACCACACGCCTACGAAAAAGGCACTACGTGACTTGGTGTTTCGGGTATTCTGTTGTGAGTCACCCAAATATTCTAACTAAGAAAGGAAATGATTATTTATTTGTGGAAATTGGTCAGTTTTCGAAGATGGCCATCCTCACAGCGTACAAGAGGAACATCACAACGGAAGATAATGCTAAGATCTTCTTCGAACACATGTGGGTTCATTTTGGGATACCACAGACCATCATCTATGATCGGGGAAAGACATTCCTCAACACATTTTGGTCGAGTCTCTAGTCATTGTTGGACACCAAGCTCACTGAATTCATTTATTTCCACCCCCAAACTGACAGCCAAACATAGGTCATCAATCAGATGATTTTTCACATCCTACTCATGTACAATTCTAAGAATATGCATACATGGGATGAGAGTCTTCCCTATGTTCAACACAGCTACAACAGGGCTCTCCATAGCTCCAACAACCATAGTCGACTCAAGTGGGGTTGAGATTCCAACCCTCGGGCCCCATTTATGTTGCACTACCTCGTGTAACCACACATGAAAAATATTCCCATGTTTAGTCCAAAAAATACAAAGCCACTAGATTCATTGAGCAAATTCAACACATCTTCCAATAGGTCCATGGGATTTTGCAAAAATCCAATGCTAAGTACAAGGAGTTCCATGATCAACACAAGGTATCACACCAGTTTCAAGTGGGAGACAAAGTCTGGTTACATTTTTAGAAAGAGAAATTTATAGGGCCCCATCAAAATCTCCTCCCACTGTGTTTTGGGCCTTACACTATCACCAAGGTTGTGGGTAGAAATGCTTTTGAACTCAACACTTCACCCTTCCTTGGATTTCACCCAGTGTTTAATGTGGACCTCCTTCGACCATATTTTCCACCACTATTGGACACCTCAAATATCGTAGAACAATTGAAACCAATAGAGCTCAACCGTGACTACATGGAACATACATCCAATGATCAGATAATAGACACATAGGTCAAGGTCACTTGCCAGTAGAGGATCTAGCTTTATTGAGTTGTCAAAGTAGGGAAGCTCGAACACCAAGGCAAGTGGCTCACCCGAGGCCAAATTCAAAAAACTTTTCCTCACCAGATGTCATGGGAACTCAATGCAATGGAGACCTTTTCTTTCTAAGGGGGGGGGACTAATCCAGTTGGATACTGGTGGCCACCCAACTATTCCAATTGGCTGCTCTTGACAATTTTTAGTTCATCATGTTCTTCTGTACTTCTTTGTAATTGTGGGTTCTACATTTCTGAGGATGTCTAAATCCCTACACATATTCCAGGTGGAGACTGGTGGTCATCCACCTAATCCAACTGGATTATTTTGGAATTTTTCTTGTCAGCACATCTTTCTCTACTTCTAGGGTCGTTTTGGGGTCATAAACAATATTTTTTTGTCTTGCCACAGTCAAACTATAAACATAGTTAGAGTTTGAAGATATAATGTGTATTTCTTGAAAATACCTTTCCAATGGGCTATCAAGTGCCTAAAACAAAGGTCGTATGAAACATTTACAACCCTAGAAAGCTAAGGTACCAACTTACCCAGTGGATCCCACATAACTTTTGGTGTTTCACCTCCTAGGGCTTGGTTTTTGGATGTCTAGGGTTTTTGAATTCATGAGTAATGTTGGAAAGGCCTTTGGAGCCTCAGTGTAATCATTATTCTCATACGGATGCAAGTATTAGCCACATCTCCTCTTAGAGATAGCTACCACCATTTGAGCAAGTTGTTTTGATTTCTGTGGTTTTACAGTTTTATCTTATTTCATTTATTCAATAGAAGTTATTGTCCATTGGATATCTGTTGTTGTTCTTTGTATCTATGTGTTATTGTATTAAGTATGTTAGACAATTAATTGCACTCATAAATATGGATCAATTAGGGTTTATGGGTTATATGGATTACGCATTAGTGGTTGTTAAAGTCATATGGGATCCATCTTTAGGTGACAAAGCATTGTAGTTATATGGTTTCCAGGAATTTAGGTTTATAAGTGTTAGTTTTTTTTGGAAGTGAGAACAAATAGGGTATGGGTCATTGAGGTGATTGGGTTAAGATATTATGGGTGCCAATTATTTTTATCATTATTAATTAGGGTTTGTGGTTAGAGTTTATTTTTCATAATTTTTAGGGGCTAGGTGTTGATGTTGTAGTGGTTATAGGGGTTTGAAATTATTATGGTGAAGGGTTATACACTATATGACTTAGTGGTTATAAATTTTAAAGGTAAAGTGATATACATGTTAATAGTTGAGGTAAGTAATGATTATATGGTTTATGAGGAAGATTTGTTAAAGGTTAAATGCCTTAAGGACTACAAGGATTCATTTTTATATGATTATGGATTGGAAATTATAAGTGTCGAGAATCATACAAATAAGGTATTGCACAGTTTATGGGTTATATTTTCCAGGGTTGATAGTGATTGTAAGTGATGCATCATAATGGTTACGAATTTTAAATTATAAGTTTTCATACTTAGGGGTTATGTGGGTTATACTCATTAATGGCTATAAGGGTTATAAAGGTTGGAATACAAATGGGTAAGTTAGGGTTAAACTCATTGGGTGGTTATAATAGATATAGATTGTTGGGGTTAATACTAAGGCCATATAGGTTGTGTCATACAGGGTTAAACTCATTAGGTGTTTATAATGGTGTTGGATTCAGGACGGGTAGGGAAGAAAGGAAATTTTTGGAGGGGAAGCATGCAAGGAGGAAAAGATAGCTGGAGGGAAAAGAATCACGTGTAAGAGAAGAAGGTGAGGCACGCATGTAAGGAAGACCTAATGACAATAGGGTTAGGAATTTTTTAATGCATTGTAATGGATGGTGAGCCAAGGATATAAATAAGTAGTACTTAGGGAGAAGGGGAGAGGAAGGATATATTGATATACATAGAGGAAGAGAGAGTTGAAAGAACTGTATGAGTGATTCAACTGGTGATCTAGGGGAGTAGTGAGTGACTTGATCACAAGGGTTATATCATAAGATGAGGGGCCTAATGTGATCTATTCATTCTCGTAGGGATCGAGGAGCCTATGGGAAAGGATGAGATCTAAGATTGTAAACATGTGCGGCGTGATATATTTATGAACTATAATAAAATCCTGAGAGCCATATATTTATGGATGTATCCTAGGAGGGGGTGAACCATGGTAAAACCTGTATTGTGTGAATGAATGTATATGTCTATATGTCTGATTACTTGATGAATGTTAGATGAATGAGGTAACTACATATATCCGGCATTCCACACGCATGCATAGAATGACTGTTATGGTTAGATTTTAGACTGAATGAATAAAGATTACAACACACAACCAAACATATTTGCTCAGTATCAAGTTGCAAACACCTTAGTAGTGTATCCACCCATAGAGTTATTTTGGGTGAGACTGTGTAGTGCACTATGTGTGCTGCATTGCCTTCTGGTTTACCAGAGGGGATGATAGTTTTAAAGGGATTTAGTTGGGAAGATTATCAAATATGAACCAAGTTCAATATAGGATGGTAAGGTTGAATCAAAATAAACCATAAAGAATCCCCTAGACCAATAGAAGAGGAGAAAAGAAAAAAAAATGGTTTTGTTTCCAGTTGTGTGGAAGAAAATGGGACTAGGTATGTGAGATTTGGGGAATACACGTCAAAAGAATGTCGAATAAGACAATGATTCATTGAGATAATGAGAATATAGAAGGGAATGTTGAGACTGTGTAATCCAATGAAGGAAGAGATAGAGAGATGGTTGAAGACAAAGGAGTTAGAGTTTGTCCAAAAATATAACAAAGATCTGAAGTTAACACCGGGCAAATATCTGGACAAGTACGTATTCAGTGACTTTCATGAAGTATTTTTTTGTGATTTCCCACATATATTGCAGGGGTGGATAAAAGGATTGAAAGATAACCATCCTATAAATTAGATTAGACAACTAGAGTGGAATATAGAAGAGATTGTGCAGTTACAACAAGTTGATAATGAGTTTACGCGTGCAGTAGTTTTCTTGTTAGATAGAATTGTTGCAAGATTTATCATAGAATGTACAGTAGATACAACAAAGTCATACAACTCAACTGAACAAGATTTCTTGAAGGGACCTTGAGGTAGGTACATCATATCATTATATACTTTCATTAAGATATTACTATATAACAAAGGTCTAATGACAATGGAGTCAGACAACTAAGCTTCCCTACTTGCATGGGGGAAGGGGGGAAGCACTGACAGGAGAATGATAAATGGAAGGAGAAGGGGATAAAGGAAAGAAGGAGGAGGCATTGGAACCAATTATGATGGGAAAAGACCAGATCAAGCGGATCATGGAAACAACTGGAAATACGTACAGTGGAGTACCCTACCAATATAAGGTGAACACCAAGAAGAGAGCCATAGCTGCGAGGGAAGGCTTGGAAAATGATGAAGAGGAGGTAGAGGATATCTAGGCTATGGAGCATATTGAGAAAATACTGCACTCGAAATATGAGCAAAATACAAGAGGTCCAAGAGAGGAAATATAAGGCAACACTCCTATCCATATCAGTCTCAGTGTGGAACAAATAAACCCATGTGCGACTTATACACCAAAAAAAACACCACCATTTACAAAAATGAATTTCAGGAGAAGAAAGACAACAAGAAGTACATCTACACAAGGAAAAACAACTGGGGGAACTAGTTCAGGAAGCATTAGTCAAGTATCTACACTCCGTGGAGGTAGTATTTCAACATTTACGATGGCAGGACATGATCCCACCATCAGGTTACCAGAATTGAAAGGAGAAGCATGGGAGGACATAGAGAAGCACCTATTTATCTATGAAAATATTTGGGAAGATAAATAGATCACAGAGGAGAACACTAAACTTGAACAGTTAGCTATCACGCTAAGAGATCGTGCACTAGATTGGTACATGAGTTTATCTTTAAACAGTCCATGAGGGACAACTAGAACGATTGGAGAGATTAAGAAGTTTTTGATAAATGAGTTCCAGAAGCCTAGTTCAGAGGATCAATACATGAACAAGGTGATAGATATTAGACAGAATATAGGAGAATATGTATGGGATATTGACCAGAGATTCAAACAGTTGAAGGGAAATATGAAATATGTCATGACATATATGCAACATAGGCACATGTTCGTCAATTCACTACTACCACACTTGAAATACCTATTGTGACAACAAAAGTTTCAGAAACAGGCATGGGCTCTACAGGCATCCCTACAACTATAAGAGAACCAATATCATAACACAAATCCATCCTTAAAGGAGTTGAAGGAGGATATGAAGAACTTAACATTCCATCTAAACCAAAACAAGGGTAAGGACAAAAGATAAGTCATTTGGTGTACCACATGTAGGACAAAAGGACACCATAAGAACAAATTTCCAACATTTGCACAGTTCATGGTAGTGGGAATTCCAAACCCATTTCCAACAGGAGGAATATTGTGTGAGATATGTAAGAAATAGGGTCATGATCGACACCACTTTCCAATGATGCAGAAGTACCAGATAGTATCGAAGATCTCGTATTGCAAATTTTAGAAGTTAGTAGGCCATGATGACAAATATTGCAGAACCATGGACCTTATGAGGGAAAGAACATCAAATGCATACAAGCTGAAAGAAGAAATGATGACCGTGCAAGCCGCACCAAAATTTAACCAAGTACTATCCCCGTACAACAATGATCAACAACTGTATAACAATGTGCAACAACAATATAACACTATGAAGCCACAGTAAAATACCACACAACCACACTATAATACCACACATTATAACTAGGCCCCTCTATATAATGCGTCGTGACGGAATCGAACTGGCTATAGAGGTGGAGGAAGAGAAAGAGGAGGCTTTGGACGAGGTAGAGGACGAGTGGTATGTAACAATTTTCAACAACCATGACACTATTCAATAGAATGTCCACTTCCACCAATGACCTGTATGTATTTTCACAGATCAGATTATGACACAGAAGAATGTCCAACACTATTAGGGAAGATCCAGTAGAAGGGGAATAAAAAAAATGAGAATGTTCAGTGGATTTCAGCAGAAGCACAAGATGAAGGAAGAAACATCAACATAGTTACATGAGGAGGAGCTAAAACAGGGAATGATGCAGTAAGACAAAAGCCAACACAACACCAATGGGTGAAAACGAATGCAGAACCAAAGAAGTAGTTTGATGCGCAGAATAAAAATGATACCTTCAAGCAATCTAGACAAGAATTCATGAAGCCACAAATTCCATCAACATGGACTGTGCAATATAAAAAGGAAGTACCAGCATACGAGGTGCGTCCATCGCTATATCACACTGAAGAAACAAAGCCACTGGGACAAGTAAGTATGATTAAGGGTTTTTTACAATCTTGTGTTAGACTACTAAATGATCCATACTTTGTTAAAACATTACAAAATATGCTAGAAAGATGTAGAATAGAGGCATAAGGAAAGATTCAACAAAAAATATTTAATCATCTGCATACGGGAAGGAGAACAAACATGGAATTCATACTGAATTCCAACATTGGATATTTCAACATGGGAGATATTATACTGGATTGAGGATCCAAAGTAAATGTATTACCTAAAAATATGTGGCAATGTATGGAAGAACCCACATTAGAAAATTCACCTGTGCAACTGAAACTAGCAAATAAACATAGAATTCTACCAATTGGAGACTAAAATGAGTGACAATAGATCTGGAATGAGTGCAAACCAAAGCCGACTTCGAAGTAATCGAGATAGTGGATGCCACAACACCTTATCCGGTATCGGTCGGCTTGGATTGAGAATTTGATAACCAGGCCATAATCAACTTAAAGATGAGGAAGATGACCTTTGATTCAGGAGAATATACAGTCATTGCACCATTGGACCCATTAGAAGGGGAAAGGTTTGTAGAACCTACTTGCTTGGACCTGGAGGAAATTAAATAGTTGTACAGGAAAACTGCGTGAGATGAAGATTATGTGAACCCAAATGAAGATGGGGTACTCAGTTGGCGAAGCATCACCTCATGTGCATCAGAATCATATATGGGCTTATAAAATTGGTAGCAGAGGTTACACAAAGTCTCCATAAGAAGATGTGAAAGAATAGACTATGCAGTAAGATGGGTAGGTATAGAGATAAGGGAACCTCCTCGCTTCCATAGGGTGAATGAAATAGAAGAATTCTTAAAATGGTATGAAGATGAAGTGTTAGAAAATCATAGGATCTTAGCCCTAGATATAACACTCAAGGAAACACTTGCAAGATGGTGGGGTGCACAGAAATAAATAGTTAAATATTGGTACCCATGTAAGAGGTTACTACACATTAGGTTTAGCGCAGTACAAGGAAGCAACCAATTGCAAAAATATGATGGATAGGGGGGGCCATCAGAACAATTGGAGAAGTGCAGAGCGCTATGGAAAATGGCACCACCATAGGACTGGCCTCATCATTTTGTTCACACATTAGAAGGCATCCCAACAAACTGGTATACCGACCATGAATTGCATAGAGGAACTACAAATTGGACAATGTTACAACAAAAATTTACAGTCACTTTCTCTTTTGAGCATGAGAACCCCAACATAGATGGAATTATTAAACAAATTAGAGCAATGATATTCATTAAAGAACCATAAATAGAACTCATGACAGAAGAGAAAAAAAAAAAATAGACAGTTAAAAAACTACTATCATGCTACCATGTGTAGGAAGAAGCACCAGATGAAGATGACTAGCGCAATATTTCGATCGAGGAAGTTGATGGAAAAAGAGAAGTGGAAGGTCGACCTCGAGAATCAAAAGTAATTTTTTCACTGATCAAGGGGAAGAAAATCAACATTGGGACAATCGAGAATCCCAAAATGGCCAACTTTGGAGACTATTGGGATGAGAAGACAGTGGAAAGCATAATAGAGTCACTGCACGAGTACAATGACCTGTTCCCAACAACGTTCACAGAAATTAAAGGCATAGCAGGAGACCTAAGAGAAATGAATATACTGCTCAGAGATGAGGCAAGACCGATTATACAATGACCATACAGACTAAACTCGATATATAAGAAAAAAGTCGAAGTTTAAATCGATAAGATGTTGGAATATGTAATAATAGAATCAGTAGAGGAATCAGAATGGTTAACCCTAATGGTAGTTCAGGAGAAGAAACAAGAGGGGATAAGAATATGTGTCGACTTGAGAAAGTTGAATGATGTGTGCCTATGTGTAATGATCCCATGCCAAATTCTTCTTGGAATCACTAAGTACTACTAACTTATTGAGTTTTTAAGTGCATACAAGATTCATCAACACATGGAGATCACAATATATTCAAGATGTAGAAGCACAAGCAAAGATATGACCTTTTTATTATGAGCAATGTAAGATCAATACAATAGATGGTCGATTTGGCATAAACCTCAGATGGTCATACAAGCAATAGATATGAGCTACTACAAAATGCTCCCGACAATACAAAATGAGCCTCCAAAGGCTGGATATACAATGAAGACTAAATCAAGCAGATCTGAGCCATACTAATGCTCAACCTCCAAGTTGGAAAGTGCCACGTCCTCCTAGAATGTTGAAGCCCTGAATAATTTTTCCCTGCTACCAAAAGTGTCCAATCATTCCGAGAAATATGCCAAATGATAGATTGAGCAACTGTAAGGAAAACCCAGATGTCCAAATTCCCAAATCCACTCTCAAACTTCGTAGATCGGAATTCTCCACTGAATGGTGTGCCCCACTAGATGACTGAAACCCTAGCTGGTTTGACACTGATGAAGGAGGTCTCCAAATGATCTGAAAATCTCCAAGAATATAGATCGGGTGATGGAAAGAACAACCCAGGTGCCCGAATCTCCAAGATCCCTCTCAATCCCTGTAGATCTGAAATCTCCACTGAATGGATGGATGAATGAAACTCTAGCAGGTTCAGCCCTGATGAAGGAGGCTTCCAAATGCTCTGAAACTCTCCAAGAATATAGATCAGGCTATGAGAATCCCATGGGAGACGTTTTGGGCTCATATCTCAAGCAAATCTCCCTAGATATGAGTTTTATTGAATCACAGGATGTCCCCTATGGCTCCAAGACATCCCAATCTGCAGATAAATGTAGAATGATGATAACCCTCCAGAAAATCCCTCAACCTGATGGTCCTGCCCCTTCTGAAGCGCTAGATGGAGATGGGCTGAGACTAGAATGGTGTGGAGGAGTCTTTCATCCCCGAGACCAAGCTGTGGAACAAGGTGTGTGGATATTTCACCACTGAGTTGCTCACAAGGTTTGTATAGAAAAACCCCCAAACTAAATGCTCAAGAGAAATAGCCAATGCTAATCCAAAACTAGAATGAGTAATAGGTGCACCCCATCCTCTTACTTATACTTTTCCTTCGAATTCTCTGTTGAGTTAGGTTAACTCCGAGGGTTAATCTTCTATTCATCTGTTGATTTATCTATTACTCCTTTATCCTTTTCCTTTCTTAAGTCAACTTAAAAATATAACTTTTAACTTCTTGACTTTCCCCCCTTCAGTGTGAGACTATGACCTAGTGGGGGTGCGCAGGCCACTGAGTCTCCTCATCACCTCTTTAAGAGGTGGGGGACATTACAGTCTCCCCTGCTTGAAATTTCTTATCCTCAAGCAATTCCAAACTTGCTTCTCTAACCATGTGCTCCTACTCCCAAGTGGCATTCTCAATGGGTAAATCCTTCCACCTGATCAGATACTCCTTGATGCTTCGGTTTTAGAGCCTCTTCTCTCGGACTTCTAACATCTCCTCTGGAATCAAAACAAGTTGTCCCTCCTCATCCATGGGAGGTAATGCCTCAATAGGCCTGACATGTTGACCGAGGGATTTCTTAAGGCATGAGACATGGAAGACGTTGTGAATTTTGCTACCCTGTGGAAGCTCCAACTCATAAGCTACTGCCCCTATCGTCCTGCTAACTCTGTAAGGTCCAAAGAAATGTGGCTGCAGTTTCTCCGCTCCGCTTCTTTTAATGGAGGCCTGCCTGTATGGTTGCAACCTCAAATAGACTAAATCACCAACCTCAAAGGTACGATCAACTCTGTGCTTATCTGCTTGGACCTTTTGCTAGTTTTTCACCCTTTGTAAATGATCCTTCAATTCCCTGAGGATTTCTTGGCTCTGATGTATCCAATCCTGTACCATCGGAACCCTACTGTCACCAAATGAAATCTCCACAAATGATAAAGGATCATAGCTACATGCCAATGGACATATGTTGGGTGGTGTTGTAGCAATATTCTCCCAAATGTAACCATCTGACCCATGCTTTTTGTTGTCCTGCTACATAGTTTCTGAGGTAACATTCCACCCATTTGTTGACTATCTCAGTCTGACCATCCGTCTGAGGGTGATAGCTAGTACTTAGAGTCAATGCCATACCCAATAATATGAACAACTCCTGCCAAAACGTACTCATGAATCTGTTGTCCCTGTCACTGATGATGGTTTTGGGTAGGCCGTGTAGTCTGACCACCTCTCTAAAAAATAATTCGGCCACCTGTGTTGCACTGAAGTCTGTGGCTATGGGAACAAAGTGTGAAAACTTCATCAACCTGTCTACCACCACGAAAATGAAATATTTCCCCTATTCTCTAGGCAACCTGGTGATGAAATCCATGGATATACTTTCCCACTTGTGCTCTGGAATAGGTAGGGGCTGCAACAGTCCTGCAGGGTGCGTGTTCTCATCCTTGTTTTCTTGGCATGTAGTGCATTCTTTGAAATGCTTCATCACATCTTCCTTGAGGCCTTTCCATGAAAACCTTTCTCTCACCTGCTTGTATGTCTTACTGATGCCTTGATGCCCCACTACTGGTGAGTTATGACATGCATGCAGGATCTTAGCTTTGAGAGCTAATCCAGGAACTAAAAAGATCCGATCTTTGTAAGAGATGAGATCATTTATGACCCTGAAGTTGTCATCCTATATTTTCCCATACAACAATTGACAAGCGAACTGATCCTTTGCATATTCCACTATCAAGCGTTCCTTCCAGTCGACTAACATACCGAACATGGCAAAAATGGATGGCCTTTTGGATAATGCATCGGCCACTGCGTTGTTCTTTCCTTTGACGAATTCAATGTCAAAGTCGTAGGCTTGTATTTTTCTTACCCATTTTTGTTGTCTTTCATTCAAATCCTTCTACTCCAATAGATATTTAAAACTATTATGGTCTGATTTGACCACAAACCTTGCACCTACCAAATATTGCCTGAATTTGGCTAGTGCATGCATGATAGTCAGCATCTCTTTGTCGTAAATGTTGTAAAGTAGTTTAGGACCCCTAAGTTTCTGGTTTTCATAGGCAAGGGGGTGCTTGTTCTGCATCAACACAACCCCTATACCTTCCCCCGAGGCATCACACTCAAAAGTGAAGGGTATGCCAAAATCAGGAAGAGCTAGAACTGGGCAGGTGCTCATGACCTCTTTCATTTTCTCCATCATGACTTGGTCCTCATCATTCCATTTGAAGGACCCCTTTTTGGTCAGGTCAGTCAAGGGTGTGCACAGTTGAGAAAACCCTTTGAAAAATTTCTTATAGTATGTGCATAGGCCCAGGAATCCCCTCAATTCTATGAGTGTTTTCGGAGTAGGCCATTCCCTAATGGTTGTTATTTTCTCCTGGTGTACCTGTACCCATTTTTCCCCTATGATGTGTCCCAATTAAAGC
>ML778584.1:884782-899275 GCA_009831015.1 Picea engelmannii
TCACATACACATCCTGAACTAACTCATGCCTTCCCAAGGTGAGTTTCATACCTGGTATGTATCTGTTACAGGGCATAGTACTACCACCTGCTACCTCCACTTTGAATCCTTCAAACTCTATTGTAGGTATGTGCCTCCTCTTTGGTAATGTTGCATCAATGAAATTGTGGGAAGCTCCTCCATCAATCAGAACCGACCCTCTCTGTCCTTGTAAGACCCCTCTCATCCTAAAGGTGTTGAACTTGGGTACCCCGCTGATAGATGCCAACATAGCCTTCTCTCCAGCCGAACAATCTAGTTCTGGAACCTCCTCTTCTACTGCCTCTAACGTTTCAACCTCCATGTTTTGTATCTGACCATACTCATCCTCTTCTTCATCATTTGAAGTTACCTCAATGTAATGTACCTGTCCTCATCCCATTCACTTGTGTGAGGGATTCCATGGATCCTTGCATGTGAAGTAGAGTTTCTTCCTTCTCAGTTCCCTCCTGGTGTTTTCATCTATTCTGCCACAACCCTTTTCATAACCGTTAGGGTCACATCCTCCCTGGTTTGTTGGAGGCCTTTGATCTCTTCCACCACTGTTAAGAGGTGGTCTGGGTATGAATTTTGGTTTGGCACCTGGACCCAGATCCCTTGTCTTCCAAATGGCTTCCTGTAGGTAGGTGGGCTTGAAGGCCTTAACCCAACCCTTCAAGGGTTCCATCAATCCTTTTGTAAAGAGCATCATGAGCCTAGTTGGGGACATATCTTGTACCATCACTGCCAACCTCTGGAACTCATCAATGTATGCCTCATCTGTACCTATTTGCTTGAGTTGGGTGAGCTCCCAGAAATGTAACTCAGGATCTCCTATATCAAATCTATCAATGAGCCTCTGAGTGAATTCTATATAGGATACAATCTGGTTGTGGCCGAGTGTGGTGAGCCCATGGTACCACCAGTCATGGGCCTTGACATCCAAGTACATAGTGGCAAAATTGATGGCCTCCATCTCTCTCATGGGATTAAGCTGCAGGTAAGTATCCAGCTTCTGCACCCATGCTTGTGCTGTCATCTTAGCCGTACCATCAAAGTATGGAATCTCTATCTTCCCTACCCTTCGTTCAAACTCAAAGCTACCCCTATGGTTCGTCCTAGGCTGGTTTCTGAACCTGAGTTGACAATACTGGTCTAGGGACATCTATCTTTTAACTTTCATATCCAAGCTGTAGTATTCCCTGGTACTCCTGGCTAATTGTGCCACAAACTCTTCAACCTGTTCATGTTGCTCTTGCTCATCTGTAAATGTGGGCATGTATGGTTTGGGGTTAGCTCTGCTACCTGAGTGTTGGCCTAGCGGTTCATCTGTGAACACTGACACATATGGCCTATGATTGGTCCTGCTACCCATCTGCCCATGGAACATGCCACCTCCAAGACTTCCTTTGGATCCTGGTGATTTCTCCGGGTTATATTTTCCTTCCTCATGGGTTCCACCAGACCCTCCAACCTCCTTATTCCCATACGTATCAGGATATTTGCCTCGATGGGTTATTTGCATCAGAAGGTCAGTTATACTAGTTTGGTTCTCGTTCATTTTCTGTAGATTCTCATCAACTTTCTTCAAGGTTTCAGAGATTTCATCCTGCCCCCTTCTATTGATTTCCTGATACTCATCCAACTGTCAGACCAATGTGCTTTCTGTGCGGTTCATGTTTTGTTGGAACTTACCAAATTCAGTTACTAAGAGAGCCAAGCCCTGAGGCTCATGGTCATCTCCTGACCCTTTTATTTCTACCTCTATTTCACTATTGTTTATCTTCCTTCAACCCATACCAATTCCCCTGTACTTATGCATGCACCAATCTCTCCACGGGTTTGGAGGATCGAGGCTCTAATACCACTGTAATGATCCCAAGCCAAATTCTTCTTGGAATCACTAACTACTACTAATTTATTGAGTTTTTAAGTGCATACAAGATTCACCAACACATGGAGATCACAATATATTCAAGATGTAGAAGCACAAGCAAAGATCTGACATTTTTATTATGAGCAATGTAAGATCAATAGAATAGATGGCCGATCTGGCATAAACCTCAGATGGTCGTACAAGCAATAGATATGAGCTGCTACAAAATGCTCCCGACAATACAAAATGAGCCTCCAAAGGCTAGATATACAATGAAGACTAAATCAAGCAGATATGAGCCGTACTAATGCTCAACCTCCAAGCTGGAAAGTGACACGTCCTACTAGAATGCTAAAGCCCTGAATAATTATGCCCTGCTACCAAAAGTGTCCAATCATCCCGAGAAATATTCCAAATGATACATCGGGCAACTGCAAGGAAAACCCAGATGTCCAAATTCCCAAATCCACTCTCAAACTCTGTCGATCTGAATTCTCCACTGAATGGTGTGCCCCACTGGATGACTGAAACACTAGTTGGTTTGACCCTGATGAAGGAGGTCTCCAAATGATCTGAAACTCTCCAAGAATATATATTGGGTGATGTTAAGAACAACCCAGGTGCCCGAATCTCCAAGATCCCTCTCAATCTCTGTAGATCTGAAATCTCCACTGAATGGTGTGCCCCACTGGATGAATGAAACTCTAGCAGGTTTGGCCCTGATGAAGGAGGCCTCCAAATGCTGTGAAACTCTCTAAGAATATAGATCGGGATATGAGATTCTCGTGGGAGAATTTTCGGGCTCATATCTCAAGCAGATCTCCCTAGATCTGAGCTTTACTGAATCGCAGGATGTCCCCTATGGCTCCAAGACATCCCAATCTCCAGATAAATGTAGAATGATGATAACCCTCCAGAAAATCCCTCAAACTGATGGTCCTGCCCCTTCTGAAGTGCTATATGGAGATGGGATGAGACTAGAATGGTGTGGAGGAGTCTTTCATCCCCGAGACCAAGCTGTTGAACAAGGTGAGTGGATATTTCACCACTGAGTTGCTCACAAGGGTTTTTACACCAAAACCCCCAAACTGAATGCTCAAGAGCAATAGCCAATGCTAATCCAAAACCAGAATGAGTAATAGGTGCACCCTATCCTCTTACTTATACTTTTCCTTCTAATTCTCTATTGAGTTAGGTTAACTCCCAGGGTTAATCTTCTATTCTTCTGTTGAGTTATCTATTACTCCTTTATCCTTTTCCTTTCTTAAGTCAACTTAAAAATATAAATTTTAACTTCTTGACTTTCCCCCCTTCAGTGTGAGACTATGACCTAGTGAGGGTTCCCAGGCCACTGAGTCTCCTCATCACCTCTTTAAGAGGTGGGGGACATTACACTACGTGACCTATTCCCTACTCCTTTCACAGATGAGGTGTTGGAGAACGTAGGAGGGAAGGAAGCTTATTCATTCATCGATGGATTCTCAGGATACCATCAGATCAAGATAGCACCAAAATACATATACAAGACCAATTTTTCCACAGAATGGGGATCCTACCATTATAAATTCATGTTGTTTGTATTGAAGAATGCACCAACAATATTTTCCAGAATAGTCATAGATGCATTCAAAGAATTCATCCACCAGTTTCTAGAGGTATATCTGGACAATTGGACAGGCTATAGTTTGTTGAAATACCATGTATGAGTGTTGAAGTTGATGTTATAAATATATAGGCAGTTTCATATATCGTTAAATATCAATGAGTGCATATTCAGAACACCTTTTGGGATGATATTGGGCCATAAAGTATAAAGACAAGGCTTGCTAGTAGATCTTGCCAAGATTGCAATAATTGTTAATCTACCACCACCAAAAATAGTCTACCAATTGAGAGCAACATTGTGACACACAAGATACTACATGAATTTTATAAAGGGGTATGCACAGATCATTGTACCAATGGAGAAATTTCTAAGAAAATACATCAAGTTTCAGTGAAATGAGGACTGTCAGTGCAGATTGGACACCCTAAAAGAGAATATGATAACCACACCAATACTAGCATTCCTCGATTAGGAAAAGACATTCCATGTACATGCAGATGCATCATCCATAGAACTTGGAGCTATACTGGCACAACCAAGAGTAGGAGAATTGGACCATCCTATAGCATTCACTAGCAGAAAACTGTTAGAATTAGAGAAAAATTACAATACCAGAAAAAGAGAAGGCTTAGCCATGGTCTATGCTCTTCATAAGTTCAGGAACTATTTATTGGGAAAACATTTCAATATGTTCATAGACCATTCAACTCTCAAATACCTCGTAAAAAAGCCAGTCTTGGGGGGGATAATTTGTATATGGTTATTATTGTTCGAAGAATTTGACTTTGAAGTGATAGTCAAGCCAAGGAAGTTGAACAGAAGAACTGATCACCTATCGAGAATCACCAATGGGGAGGAACATATGAATCTAGAGGAAGCATTTCTTGATGCAAAAGTATTTTCAATCCATATTGCTGATGAATACTTTGCAGACATCATCCAATACTTGAGTATATGGAATGTGCCACAGGAATTCAATACTACGTAGAGGAAAAATATGGTAGTCATGGTTGTAGACTACCAATTGATTGCAAGACACCTATACAATATGGTTGGAGATAACATCTTGAGAAGATGTGTGTTATAACATGAAAGACCTAGTATTTTAGCAGCAACCCATGAGAGAATAACAGGTGGACATTATGTAGGTAAAGCTAGTACGTGGGACTATGGTGGTCGATTGTTCAGAGAGACTCAAAGGACTACTACCATAAATGTAATGTATGCCAGAGGGTTGGTAAACCGAATATAAGGGACGAGATGCACCTCACACCACAAGTAACCTTGCAAGTATTTGATAAATGGGAAATAGATTTTTTGGGACCAATTAACCCGACAACAAAAAGGTCAGGAGTGAGGTACATTATCACTTCGACAAAATACTTAACAAGATGGCGATAAGCAGCCCGAGTAAAACATTGCAGCGCAAAGACATCAACACACTTATTGTTTGAGAAAGTGATCACTAGATTTGGATGCCCAAAAATTTTGATGAGTGACCAAGGCACTCACTTCATTAACAACACTATTAAGGATATGACTGAGGAGTTTGAAGTTTATCATCAAAAGAGTACACTATATCATTCTCAAGAAAATGGAATAGTGGAATCCTTTAACAAAATACTCAAGAATGCATTGCAAATATCTTCAATGTTAATAGGGATGATTGGGACTTGAAGATACCAACAGTACTTTGGTCGTAAAGGACCACATGCAAAAAATATACAGGGTAGACCTCATTCATATTGGTGTATGGGCAAGAAGTAGTGGTTCCATTATAATTTTTGGTACATAGTTTGTGCGTAGCAGCAATTACAAACATGACGGAGTGAGGCACGGTATAGGAAACGATAAATCAATTGATGATCATGTAGGCAAATAGGATTCTAGAAGGGTTTCACCAAGAAGTAGAGAAAGAAAGAGACAAATATCGGCATGAAAGACATATCAATAGAAACAATTTCAAGTAAGGAGACTTAGTCTTGGTGTATGACAACAAATATCTTTAACACCTAGGAAAACTTAGAATGCATTGGTTAGGAACATACAAAGTAAATACTGTCACAGATGGGGGTGTTGTACAATTGAAGGATTTAGGAGGAATATAACTTAGAGGGATGATCAATGGGAGTCAAATGAAGATTTATAGCAACACTCGACTTCCCAACACTTGNAAAAAAAAAAAACAATAGAGGGGTTACTGCATTGGACATCAAAATATAGCAATAAAGGCATAGCGTGCCAGAAAGAGAATGTCACACACAGTTGGAAACGCTAGCACAACGGAAAAAGGACCAATGGTCATTAAAAGGAGGAAACACCAAAAATTGAGGGTATGACAAATAAGTGCCAATGGATGACGACTATCAAAATTGAATGACAAGAATGATTGAAAGGACGTTGGATTAATCTCGCCAATTGGAGACGACAAAGGAATTCAATGGAAAGTACGTGGAAAGCACCACTTCATTCAAAACACAAGTTGTGTAACATCTCTGAGAACTTTTACATGATACATATGTAAGGTAAGCAAGTGAGAATTAGAAGGGCTATTGAGAAATTGAGAAAAACACAGAGCGATAGAGTATATGGAGTAGTGAGAAAGTTTTCAAAAGTTAAAGAGCCAACTAAGCCTGATGGAGAATATCTTTACCACCATGATAGCACCCAAGATAGGAGAGTCGAGCCAGTCTTGTAGATGACCTCGAAGAAACATCAGAGCACTTCAGAAGCCATAGGGAAGTGAGCCACAACCACCTCGGCCTCAGGAAATCGTCAACATGGACAAAATCTCATTGCTCGAGATGGCATCAAGAAGCCCCACACCAGTGGCGGAGGAAACCCAATAGACAACACCATTAGGCATGTACATTGACATGCAAAAACTAGGATAGATTCAACAGACCCAGGATACAAGAAATCCTTCATGCTCGAAAACCCCGAAGAAGCCTAGATGGTTTATGGGATGGTCCCAAACCAAATAGACACAACCATTCCAGAAAGGTCACAAACAACCATGCAGGAACAACCAAATGAGGGCACCGTGGAATATGTAACTAGACTAGCAAAGGAGTATGCAAGAGAGAGAGAAATGGAGGCTGGAACTTCGAGTTAGGCACCATAGTGCAAGGGAAAACAACCAGTAGTAAGATCACCGATCAAGAAGACTCCCATAGCCATAGTCTTGACATGCATTTCGGAAGGGGTGCAGGTCACGAGTAACCTTTTATGTCATGTGGAAAAAATATGGTACTCCTTCCATGATTTGACTGACATAGACAAGTTTCCAGAGTTTGCCAAGAAAGTTTACCTGGATAGTGTGGGTTTAGGACCCTTTTGTGAATGAATTAACCAACCAAAATATTGGGTATCCAGACTCGCCAAAACCGAGATTTTAGGCCTGTTGGAAATCACGCACTTTGGAAGGGGTCGGGATGTAAACAACTACATCAAGAAGTTGATGGAATTTTCGCCCGAAGGATACATATGGATGGAACAACTCGTCTTGATAGATGTGGAGATCATTACATACATCACAGGGCTGCCACCATGGGGGAGACACCCATGCACTTCCTTGATGAAAATACAAAGGAGAAGGCACTGACCAAGGAAATCAAGCAAAAGTATGTTACAAAAAGAGGGTTGTGCAGAATCATAATTAAGCATATTAGTGATGCAACAACAAGGATGGACAAAAAAATCATGGTGTACAAGTTACTCAAGAAATGCCGCAAGGAGGAATTCCCTATCAGGGTTGTTGCAACTGCAACATAGTGTTCGAAGGGAACCACACTTAGTTGGGCCACGTACTTGTTGAATTTATTCTTGGAAGACTGCAAGGATGCACAGGACCTGGGGACATAATTTCACTATTCGTGGCTACTCATCCTAATTGTATTTTTCATATGGAGGGAGCCTGAGTATTCATACTTTTCCACAAGAACGAATCCTTTCCACACAATGTGATACCTATCATTGGGGAGCACTTCAGACCCCCCCCAAAAAAGTGTGAACGCAGACATGCTCGCAGGATATTACAACGACCTATAGGAAAGCATCGCCAACACTTGGTGGATTATGCCAGAAGTGGTCGCACAGTACTAGGGCATAGCCAACTTCAAAGGTACCAGACATATAATGTGGATCCAATCACAAAAGGATATTGAGAAACAATGGCTACAATTGCAGTACTGCGTCAAGGAAGAGGACATAGAAATGGCCACCAGGGAGTGGCACGATGACTGGAGGATTATGGACTTGAATAAAGAGATGTCTATAGATAAAGAGGTTGAGGCATGGCATGAACAAATACTTGCAGGAGACAAAACGACACCCAATAAGCCAAGGACAATCAAAACCCAATGTAACAAAATAAATGGGGTGTGTCCAAGAAGGGCGCACAATCAGGGAAGAAGAAAAACACCTAGGCATCACAAGAACAGAAAAAAGAGACTGAGAAAAAAAAGGCAGCATCATCAAGTTCCACTCAATAGGAGAAAGGATAGACCAAGAGGAAAATTATCCAAACAGGGGGTGTGCGCAAGAAATCTAAGAAAAACAAAATTCCACCAGAATATACAATCACAGAGGATGATGTGAACCACGTGGCCTAGATGGTCCAGGATCGAACAATGAAGGATTTTGATGGAGATCAATGCCAAAGGGATATGATGAAGGATGAGATAGAAAACATGAGGCAACTCCTTGAGAAAATCAGAGAAACAAAGAGGGTCGACAAAGGAATAGAATCAATCCCAACAACATCACAAACAAGAGTCGAGGCTGGATCGAGTGAGAAGGATATGATCCAGATGAAAACAAAGCTAAGATCAATGTTTCACATTACACCCATCATGTTTTACATGGATGAAATTGTGGGCCAGACACCCTTCATGGATTTGACCCAAATAAAATTGTTAATGATGTGGACATTAATCAAGGCCTTGTATAAAATGAAAGTCAACATCGCGCATGAGGTACAGTCACACACATGCACAAACGCAACGAAATTGCAACAGAAGAAGGAAAATAGAGAGGAGTTATAATTGGTGCTTGAGTAGGTCAACCTCGAGAACAAAGATGAGAAATATCACGTGAATAGGCTTCAATAGGTATTTGTCATATCCTATGAGAAAATTCCAAAGAGCGCACAAACAACAGAACTCACGATGACGTAGAAGATTGATCGGAATGTGCAGACAATCGATCAATACAAGAAGGATATCGAGCACCTCAAGGAACAACTCATGCCTACCACTACCCTGGAGGTGAAGGATTGGAGGAAGAATGAAGAAACAACGCATATAGAGGAGATGTAGTCATAAGTAAACGTAGATTATGACTTGTTCGATAAATGAGAACAACTATGGATGAAGCTGGAGGAGGATCAATAGGTCCAGCAATGGGACTAGGAAGAGGAGAGGATAAGCGCAACTATCCAGGACCTCAAGCAGAGGTATAAGACGATGTCAATCATCGAGGGCATGAAAAGAGCACAGGATATGAAGAAGCTGCTAGAAGAACTTATAGCCACACAGACACTAAAGAAGGAGTGGAAAACTCAAATGGAACCTCTCCAAGAGTAGGAAGCGAAGTTCATTGCACATGTGGAAGACAAAAATAAGAACATGAAACAAACTCAAGTAGAGTGCGTAGAGATGATCACTGATGAGATTACATTGCAGGTATTGGACGCACTCAGGGAGAATACAACGCAGGCTCAAATGCAAGAAAAGGAACTCATAGAGAAGTTTCAAGCTCTCATAGGAGATATTCAAGAAGCACACAAAGTTTAGGTGGCTCAGGACGAACAACATGTCCATGTTGGGGGCATGTTGGATGCAGGTCGATTCATGAAGAAAGGTTATTTTTGGAGGAGAATCATTCGAGGAGGAAGACAAATATGAAGGGAAGAGCAACACGTGTAAGAGAGGTAGACTAGGTGCGCATGCAAGGAAGAAGTAATGACGTTAGGTTTAGGGTTTTTGTAATGCATTGTAATGGCTAGTGAGCCAAGGATATAAATAAGTAGTACTTAAGGAGGAGGGGAGAGGAAGGATATAAAGATATACAGAGAGGAAGAGAGAGTTGTAAGAACTGTATCAGTCATTCAACTAGTGAGATAAGGGAGTAGTGAGCGACTCAATCTCGAGGGTTAGATCTTAGATTTAGGGGTATCCCGTAATCTAGTCAACCTCGTAGGGATCGAGGAGCCTATGGGAAAGGATGAGATCTAATATTTTAAACTCACATAGAGTGATATATTTTTGAACTATAGTAAAATCCTGAGTGCTAGATCTTTGTGGACGTATCTCAGGAGGGGGTGAATCATGATAAAACCTATGTTATGTGAATTAATGTATACATATTTATGTATGATTAATTGATGAATGTTAGATGAATGAAGTAACTAAGTATATATGGTATTCCACATGCATGTATAGAATGACTATTATAGTTAGATGTTAGACTGAATGAATAAAGATTATAGTGCACAGCCACAGATCTCCACTCAGTCTCAGGTTGCAAACACCTGAGTATTGCAACCACCTGAGTATTGCAACCACCCATAGAGTTATCTCAGGTGAGAATGTGCATTGCACTTTGTGTGTTGTGTTGCCTTCTAGTTTACCAGAAGGGCGTATATTTTTAAAGTGATTTTGTTGGGAACCTTATCAAATCTGAGCCATGGTCAATATAGGATGGTAAGGTCGAATCAGAATAAACCATAAAGAATCTCGTAGACCAATAGAATAGGATAAAATCCAACAAATGGATATAGATTGTAGGGGTTAAGGCTTAGGTGCATTAGGTTTTAGGGATTACTAAGGAATTAGGGGTTACAATGATTATTTAGTGAAATATTAGTTAGTGGTGATTGTTTTATATGTATTAGTGTATAAATTAACTAGTTCGGGGTTATATTAATTAGGACCCTATAGAGGTTTTAAGGATTAGGGAGAAGGGTGAATAAGGGTTTTAAGGAATACAATGGTAAGGAGTGTTATAGGTAGTAGAGATTATAGATTTCTAGTTACAAAAGTTATAATGCCTTGCCTAGTTGTTAGAGTATATAGGGGTTGGGGATTACAAATGTTAGGAGTTACGGGTTATATTCTTTATAGGGGTTCACATTGAGGGATGAAATGTGCTAGAAATTACTAGGGGGTTATATGGGTTATCATTTAGGGGTTAAGGGTTCTGTATGTTTTGAATTCCAACGGATATAGAGTTAAGGTTTATAAGTGTCACATGGGATAGGGTTAACAGTTCTAGGAGCTAGGGAGTATAAGAGTTACATTTTTATCAGGATTATCACATAAGGTTTAAAATGATTAGAAGGGTTATAGGGGTGAATTGTTATAAGAGTTTTGATGTGAGTGGATATGGGTTATATATTTTATTGGTTAATAGTTTTGGGGTTATGTTTTATGGTTGTTATTTGAGGGTTTAGTGTTCTAGTAGTTCCAATTATTAAATTTTATCAATGATATGTGGTGATGTAGTTATATTAGTTTTATGGGTTAGTTGTATAATTGTACATGGCTTAAGGGATCCCCTAGTTAGTTTGGGGTTATGTTGTTGGCAAGTTATTGGTGCTAGTTGTTATAGAGATGAGGGTTTATAGGTTTTGGGATTAATAATAGTATGTGTTAAATGGGTTGGATATTATATGAGCTAGAGGAGTTACTATTTATAAGAGTTATTGTTTTTGGGTAGTATTCACTATTAGGGTTAATAGGTAGGTGTTATAGGTGCGAGGGGTTGGGGGCCGAGTATTATGGGTTAGGGGTGTCATGGATCATGATTTTTATGGGTGATAACAATTAATAGATAAGGGTTATATGAATTATTGATAATGATTATAAGGATTAAGTGTTATAATGGTTAGGGTTTATAAGTGTTAGTGCTTTGGATTTATAATGCTTAAGGGTTATATGGGTTATGCAGTTATACTAGTGATCTAAAATTGAAGAAGACTTGAAATCTTGAAATTATTTGCAAGTAAATTTTATGTGTTAAAAGCAAATGAATCAACTTTGTGACACATTAATTAAAGGATTACTCATGCAAGATACAAATAAATAGCAGCATAATCAATGAACATAATCACATAAACACAACAATTGATAAAGGATTTCACCCCTCTATTGGGATACATCTCTTGGTCCAGCTTCCAATGGATCATTATTATTAATTGCTCAAAGTGTTCAAAAAATGCGCTTTACAATGCTCAAACTGACCAACAGACTGCTCCAATGGCTTCAGAGCATCCAAAAACCCCTAGTTGGGCTTTTTCAACACCTCGTTTGGCCAAAAAAAAATAAGTTAGGCCTCTTAGAAGTCCCTCCTTCAAGCTTGATGTCTCTACATCTACAAAATGCACCCTTGTTTCATGAACCTAGCACACACGTAATTTAAAGCGTGAAAACCCAGCACCGGGTGCAACTGTGCCAATGGTGCGAACTGTAGGACGGTTATGGGCACGCCAGCCCCTAACCACCTAACACTCAGGCAGATGGTCACCATCCGACCTTGGGCTAGTGCAAAAAGGGCTCCATTTTTCCAAACGAATGGAACAATGACAAATGGCGGGTCGTTGTAACCATTTAAACCAAAACTCCTCGCACATTCCCATGTAGCAAATGGTCATATGACATATATGGTATGCGATCACAGGGTCCATTCAAAACACAACTCCTGCGTGATATATATGGTTACATGTAATAAATAATATGACTGTGAGTCAGGGCTAAGCCCCAGCCCGACCCCCCCTGCCAAATATTACACAACATAAACTTAAATAAATAAAATCCCACATACATAATAAGCAATACCGTGTGGGATAGTGGTATCCCACACTCTACCAAAGCATATAGCCATAGGGGAGGTCCGGGGTTCGACCCCCATGGACTCCATACAATTTTAACAACAACCAAAAACCAATATCGGGGTGCCACGTGGCAGCCCATGACTAGGCCATGTGGCACCTTACCATATATCAAAAATATGCCACGTGTTGCATTCTGATTTGACCAAATTTCAACCACATCACCTATGCCATGTCATCATATGGACACTGCCACATCAGCCTGTACGAACTGTACTGTCAACGTCCCTTTTTTTTTTTAGTTGTTTGACGATTCAGACAGATCGCAATATCTCTGGCTCCCAACATCTATTTGAGATGAAACAAGTTGCATTGGGTTCACAACGATGAGGCCTATGCTCTCGTTCAATTTGAAGATATTCTGAGCACTTTGAATTTTTGAGCAAAATTTGATCCCCTGATCACACCTCCCCATTGGGAAGCTTTTGGACCTCCAAAAGACTATTTTCAGTCTATGTGAAGATGAGGGTATAGTTCCCTCACCCTTCCAACCTCAATCCACTTGGCTTTGCTTGGATTTGTTCCTTTAAGACCAACTCGAAGATACTCCACATTTCCTCATTTTGAAGTTTGCATTCTCCTGTCAAGGATTGTGTCTTCATGCAGTTCTATAAGATATTCTGGGGTAAAATCATCTATAGAAGGTATCTGAACATGCTCTCCATGATCATCAATCAATGGAGGCTCATACAATTTCAAATTGTCAACATTAACAACTGCATACATCTGCATATAAGGAGGCAAATCTAAATGAAAGGCATTGTTACCAATCTTGTCGATAATCTTGAAAGGTCCATATCAAATCGGTTTCAAATTTCTACCTTCTCCTTTAAGCCTCTCCTTACTGATGTAAAGCCAAAATTCATCTCCAGCCTAGAAACTGTGATAAACACGATGCTTGTCATGTCTCATCTTGTACTTGGCCTGACTCTTTTCCAATTGCTCTTGTACCACTTGATGTATCGACTAAATTTGTTCAATGAACTTTTCTGCCCTATCAATGTCATATTGACCATCGACAACAATATCCTTCCCAAAGATAAAATCTAAAGGAGACTTGGGAAAATAGCCAAAACATACTTCAAATAGCGACGTTTGAGTCGAAGAGTGCTTAGCTCGATTGTACGCATGATGAATGTAGTGTAAATGCTCATCCCAAAGATTAGGATGCTTGTTGCAATAAGAACGAAGAAGATGCAGCACTGTTCAATTTACCACCTTTGTCTGACCATCTGTTTGCGGATGAAAAGTTGTGCTCTTTTTAAGTTTGGTGTCCATGAGTGCCCATAAACTTGACCAAAAACTTCCAACAAATCGAGAATCCCGATCAGAAATAATGGACTTAGGCAATCCAAAATCCACCCAAACATTTTGAAAGAATATCTGTGTCGTTTGTTCTACTGTAACCTGCTTAGTACAAGGCATCAAAATACACATTTTGCTAAATTGATCAACCACAACATAAAGATAATCATGATTTTGTCTCGACATAGGTAAACCACCTACAAAATCCATGGAAATACTTTCCCAAGGTCGAGAAGGAACTGGAAGTGGAGTATACAAACCCAACTTTCGATTGCTTGGTTTACTTGTGGTTCACAACGAACATCCTCGAACATATCTTGAAACACTTTCATTCATTTTAGGCCAGTAGCAGTATCTTTGAAAATTCCCCACTGTCTTTCCTACACCAAAATGACCAGCAATAAGAGAAGAATACACTTCCCTTATAATGTTGATTCTTTCCCCCTATGGAATACACAACTTGCCAAGATGATACAAGAGATTATTATGCACATGATAATCCAATTCTTCAACATGGTTAGAGTGGCACAAAGTTTCATATACTTCTTTGAAATCAGTATCTAAAGCATATTGCTCCACATAACTTTCATGCATTATAGGACTATGCTTAAGAATAACCGAAGCACTAATAATAGGCCTTGAAAGCATATCAACAACTTTGTTAAAAATTCCCTTCTTATACCTGATGACCAAGTGAAACTGTTGAAGAAAACCCATCCATCTGAAGTGCCTAGCTTGTTGTAGCTTTGTCTGTGATTGTAAGTATTGCAATGGTTGATGATCGGTGTGAATAATGGT
>ML778585.1:27096-100133 GCA_009831015.1 Picea engelmannii
ACTTTTAAACATGATGTTATTCATAATAGTATGTTATATATAAACGTGAGTTTAATTTTTATAAGTATTTATACGCATGAGGTTATTCATATATTGAGGTTATTTATAAATAGGAGGCTAAATATGAGGTTACTTATTGCATTGCAAGGAAATTTATGATCCTAAATGACATCGAATAGTGAGCTCCTCATGAATATTTGAAATGTTTTTATCTTGTAAGGTCATTATAATTTGGTGGATGTAACATATACGAGGTATTGTAATTATAAGATCATGGCCCGGATATGTGAGATAAATGAAAGGTGTTTAATAATTCATGGTTGTGTTATTGTAACTTCCATCGTTAATAATAACATATATGGTGTAATAACCTTGATTTGAGTACAATAGATTACGCGGAGTTCGTAAATGAGGGTTGTTGTTCCTTTGATTAATGTTGAACTTGGGTTTCGTGGTCTGAGTCCTTTTGTCACGCGCCTTCCGTGAGGGACGTATTTGTTCTTCTTGTTTATGTTGTACTTGATAGTATTATGTTGGTTTCTTGGTCGGTTGTGTCGGGCGGGATATAGACACCTCTTGTAGTTTAGTATATATGTCTGTGTGTATTTCCGATGGAAGGAATCCAGTGCCGTATCAAGAGTCTTGGGTTGTTTAAAGGCACAGTTTCCACTCTTGTGACACACTCTGAGCCGTATCAGTAGTCTCGGGCTGTTTAAAGGCACAATTACCACTACTACAACTCCCTACAAGATTTATTAGTTTCTACCTGAGCAGTCGGCCAGGAGCCTATCTAATCTTCTTTCGAGAAGACATAAGACTAAAAGCCCTATTTCCTGTGCAGAAATAGTAAACTCTACTGTTGGATTCTTCCTTCTGTGACTGTACTGTACTTAACACCTGGTGTCATTTTCTGCTTACAGCTGCTAGTTGTACGCCTTATGTCTAGGGGCATTTATTGCCTGTCGTCACTGTGATATGTCGGGGTCGTCTTGTTGTGTTCATCTTACTTGTGTCTTGTTCTAGGTCGGGTTACTAGTTTCTGCCTGAGCACTCGGCCAGGAGCCTATCTAATCTTCTTTCGAGAAGACATAAGACTAAACACCCTGCTTTCCGGTGCAGAAATAGTAACCCTAACACCATGGAATCTTCCCTCTGTGTTCTTACTGTGCACCCCCAGTATGTCTTAATGTTTGTGTGGTGAGCCTTATGCCTATGGTCGTATATTGTTGCAGTTACTCGTTGTGTGCCTTCAGTCTTCTTGTGCTGAACATCGTGGTTGCGTCTTGTTGGTCGTCGAGTGGCGACGTAGAGTCAGGTGTGTTGTTACCTCTACACGCGCGCACACACCTTACACAAAAAAAATAAAATTGCACCTGTTATTAGAATGGTTGTCGTAACGAGGAGGACGTTTTGTCTTTCTTTTTAACAAAAAGGACTAGTGCTCCCCACGGTGAGACACTTGGTCTAACATATTCCTTGTCCAAACGTTCTTGGAGTTGAATTTTGAACTCCGTTAATTCGGGTAAACTCATCCTGTAGGGTTTCCTAGATATAGAGGTTGATCGAGGAAACAAATCGATAGAAAAATCTATCACTTCTTGGGGCAATTTATGGTATTTCATCTACAAATAAATCGCTAAATTCATGTAAGACGGTAAAATATTCTAGGCTGGGTTGATTTTCTTTTTCCAACTGATCTGCCACTTGAATAGCATAGATCTGACAACCTTTATTCATGCACTTCTTAAAATTCATTCCTGAAATCTGCCTAACTGAGACCGGTTTTCTGATGCCTTGTGTCATCCTACCTGTGTTGTTTCTGTCTCTGTAAGTAAGTGATTTTTCATAACAATCCAAAATTTCTTTATGCGACTATAACAAGGTGGTTAACCATTCCATGAAGTCGTAACTATTACAATCATTCAGTAATTGTGATAATACTTGTCACAACAGGTTAAGGTTGAGACTATTCATGAAACTATGATCTGGTTATGTCCATGAACTCTAAGGTAGCCCTAGCCTACACGATTTCTACCTTTATCAAGGGATCCACAAAAGTATTTCACTAAAGCTCCACTTTTAAACAAGTCTTAGTACTCTCCGCTTCATATTCAAATGGAGTACTTCAAACTTTTTTACAATAATCCCATACATTCAAGTCTCCTTTTCTTTACTGTAACCTTATAATTCCATGTATCAACAATTTTTTAATCGTTAATGTTAGATATAAAAACCATTACCATATATCTATAGAGATATATCTACATATAGTTCCTATATCTATAGTCATACAAGAAAACATAATTTCTTGAGTTTATATGAATGAATTATCGTGTGTCTTACCTGAAATGTTTAACCTTATTCACATATGTCTATACGGGTCTCCTTTCAGCAACTATACCCTAACTGTAAGCACACTCTAATTTTCACCAGTAGTGGACGTTCTTACCAATTTTTCATTAGGGATTTTAACATAGTAGTTAGCAGGAACTTAACATATGCCAGTTGTAAAACGATAGGGTTGATCGAATAACGATGTTTATTGTTGATTTTTGAAATCCCATCTAGCATGACAAGTCATAACCCTAATACTTACTATCCAGCATGAAACCTCTCGACTTAGTGACAAGGATTAGTACTAACAGTGTTATGGGCTCGATTCAATGCGTAGATAATACATGTCCATAAATAATAATGAATTCTATGGTTGAAAGTTATGAGGCTTCTGAATTGTACTAGTTCTAGGTTATCGTGACCAATGTGGATACGCTAAGCACATTTATTCACATGGCCAATGTACCCAAAGAGTCCCTTCGCCATTACTCTGTGATACGAGAGTCTCTTGGGTAACTAATGTCTTGTTTTCCTTTGGTTTCTTTGCATTTCGTAAAACCATCCAACATTAACCTCTACAACACTTCTCTGCGTGTAAAGACCGGCAACAAGGAGGTTTCTTACTCTGCGTAAGGCAAGAAAATGGATGCACGACCACCTGATTTCCTCCTCTATAAGGTAAGTCCACAACAACTCTATCACTTAAGTTATGTATAGTAAGAGTGGTAGTTAGGAAAGGGTTAATCATATTTGAGACTATCTCTGTATCTCTTTTCCTTTACCACTTCTAGTTGAGGTCCCTCTTTTCATTGTTCTTTAAAACTCTGACTATATTTCCATGCATAACCTGTGTAGAATAAGTATCTCCCACTTGTGGCCAATTTCGACCCTGTCTCCTCCCGTGAGGGTAACCACTCGTTACTCAGGTTTTTCATTGGGACTTGTATACAACTTTTATGCAGGTGGTTTAGTTTCATGAATCAAGAACTGCCTGGTAATAACATTTAAGATTTTTTTGTTTGCAAGAAGTTATATTGTGACCTTTCTCTTCTCTTGATTGTGTAAGTATTTGTTTTTTCTTAATTTGTGCATGGCATACCTATCATCGAATCTCTCATGGTTAAATCTTGCGCGAGTTTTTCTAAAGTGACTCCTAAACCACTAGGGGCATTTTGTATGTGTAAAATATACCTTATTATTTCATGTACAATAAGTCATAAATATCTCTTACATTCATAATTGTATTGACGATCTTTGCATGAATCTTTGAGTGACACCTCCCTGGACTTCCTATGATTTTTTTTTTTTTTAAAGAAAACACGGTGTATAATCATAAAGGGGTTGTCCCTTGTGTTTGCAATGAATTTATTCTTTCCTATAATGTGCACATGTTGGAACAGGTCTGTAGTATCCTTTCTCTTTATTTATCGCATGATTATTATAGGAAAAATCAAGGTCGTAAGATCTCTCTTGATGTAAATAATTTAATTCCCCGATTTTATATTCCAAGTGTAGAATTTACCCTAAATTCATTGTTCCTGAAATCTATGGTTAATATGTCTATCTATCCTCCTTCCGCATAAGTAAAAAGGTCATTTAAGTATCCAGAAATCCGTCGAATTATCTCCCATGGAACAACTTGTGATAAATATAGAAAGGTTACGGTAGGCCCTAAAATAGTAATTTAGATTATGTTTTATGCTTGGGTTCTTGACTGTGTTTTCTTTATTGTTCTGGTTATGCAATATATTACATGTTTAACAATGTTCTACTTTCTTTCTTACATTTTGGGCAATCGATTAATTCTATTTGGTTACAAAACTAATGATGGGACCCATGTTTCTATTGCGAGGGTACCCATCTCTCATTTCAAGGTCCACTCCTCCCCTTAGGATTGGACAAATTGCTTCAGAGACACCAATGGAAAAGTACCCACATCGATCCCAAGCTAAGTATTAGTCATGTGATGAATCTTCAACAAATTATTTTCATTGATTTCTTTAACACTGTTTACTAATGCTCGATTTATCCTCACTATTTAATTTCATTGATTGTTCATAACTCTATTTACTAATTTCTCAATTTTCCCCTTGTAGGATTAATCATTCTGAGGAAATGGATTTACGAGATCTCGTCACTCGAAAGGTATTTGAGTTTCAACTCTCAGCGTTATAATTTAACTTCCAGGTTTTGTTTATAGTGGTACAGGGTTCCACCCTAGGATACTATTATCGTGATAGTTTTGCACCAGGGGTTCCATAGATAACTGGTTACTTATATTTTTAATTTCTTCATGGAATAAACAGATTGAACAGGGAAGAAAACCTTATATTCAATACGACTCAACTATTTAACATTTATTATAGCATGTGTTATATGAAATATTAAATCTCGGTTAAGAGTTGAACAACCTCTGTAACATGTAGCATGCATTATATCCCACTGAAATTTTTCTTAAGGGTCTTTATGTAATGTAAAAAGGACTGTAATTCTCTATGCTTTGGATATAGATTGATAAATGGAAAATAATGGAAATCTCATGTGATTCAAGGAGTCTATAAAATCTTTATGTGTATGAGTACATCAGATGCTTAATATTTATATCTTGTGTTCATTTCCATAATTTCATTTCGCATTTCCAACAGTCCAATATTCCTTTAGTTGAATACCTGTACATATACTTTTACATACCTGGTAAAGGTTATAATTAACACAACAATAATTCTATTTTATTTATCTTGAATGCATATCCTATGTACATGTATTTTTTCATAACTCAAACCCATTAACAACTAAAATTCACCATAGCTTTCTTAACTTTACTCAATGAATAAAAACAGACTATAAAGACTTATTCTCCAATTCATTTCATTCTACCAGTTGTTAATCAAAAAACAATTCAACAAGAAAATGAGTAGATGTACATATCTGAACAAAGTACTAGGGAAACAAATGGAACAGCCAAGTTCCACCCAACCATTAAACAAAACAACCAAACTACTTGTTAGGTTCACCCCCTAGCCTGACCATGAATCCATAAGCGTGAACTCCAATGCTCCTATTTTGCTATAGTCCTCCTTCATATCATAAATCTCCTTGCCTCAGACTCAAAAAAGTGCTCATAACAATAAGTGATATCCTTTCTCTATCATAATAAGAAACGTCCTCCCTCCTCCCATATGTTGTATATGCAAAAGCATTTTCTGCCTAGGTCTTTTTTCCCCATTTGGGAATTTTCACAGCTTTACAAATCCCTGATTTTTAGGGGCTGCTACAGGTCAAATTCCTCATTTTTCACTTGTACAATTCAGCCCCGAGGTAGTTCAAGCATGTTCCCCACTCATGGAGTCATGGTCAAGATTTCAACCTAGTTGTTCCATTTGTCCTTCAGAAATTAATATAAAAAAATATTTGTCTTTTACATGTGTCATAGTCAAAGAATTGGTTGGGCAAATCAAATCTTTGCCCAACAGTCACAATAATTAATTACAATTAATCAAATTTCAAATTCGGAATTTCCATAAATGACAATAAATTTTCAAATACAAATTTTCCAAAAACAAAAATAAATTCCTAAGTGCATACAGACTTTAATAATTAATTATTTTGGGGGATATTACAATCCCTCTACAACTCAACCAATATTTCCATCTCCAAATATGAACTTATTGTAGTCTCGAAATCAACCACTAGCCCCTAATAATAATGCTCCATTAAGGCATTACACCTCACATAGAAACAATTGTAAGTCTCACATATGTGTAATATCCTCAAATTTTAGAATAATAAATTCTAAGTGAACTTTGAAATAAACTTTCATTTTTGGAAAATTCGGATTTGGGAATTATTTTACATTTATGGAAAATCCAAATTTGGAATTTTGATTGTTGTAATTAATTATTTGATGACTGTTGGGAAAATATTTGACTTGCCCAACTATCCTCTTTTATTTTGACACATGTGTAAGACAATCTTTTAATAAATTAAATGCTGGAAGACAAATGGAACAACCAGGTTAAAAATAGTTGACCATGACTCCATGTGTGGGGAACAAGTTTGAGTTACCTCAAGGATGATCTTTATAAGTGGAAAATGTGGAACTTGACCTCTAGAAACCCCTAACAATTAGGGATTTGTAAAGCTATGAATTTCCCAAGGAGGGAAGGAAAGAACTAGCCATAAGGATGCATATAAAAACAACATATGGAGGAGGCATGACACTGCTTAATATGTCTGGAAAATAAACTATGTGTTGTTATGAGAACTGTTAGTGTGAGGCAAAGGATTATCTGATATGTGGATGGTGAATATAGCTAAGGAGGATCATTCAGTTTTCCCTTATGGACTCATGGTCAAGCTAGGGGTTGAGCAGGACAAGTGAACTTGGATATTTTGTTCTATGGTTGGGTGGAACTTGGTTGTTCCATTTGTATTCCAGCATTAGGTTTCAGATATGTATCTCAGCTTGTATTCTTTGTCAATGTTATATTTATGGTTATCATTTGTTAGGAATATGATTGACTATGTATACATAAGTAAAATTAATTCTTAAGGGATTGTATGATCATGTTTCTTATGGCTTATCATAGTTAAATAATACTGGATATATTGGTTGTTTGAGATATGATGGTGATATATATATATATATATATATATATATATATATATATTCTCATACATAAAGAAATGGTAGAACTATTGTTATGTTCCTAGTGACCACTGGATTATATATATTTTGAATTTCTATTCAAATATGTACATAACAATCACTGTAGAGAAATGGTGCAATAAGGAATAAACTTAAATGGCTACTTATCAATTTGATAGCATGTAAAAATAGATAAAAGGATAACAGTTTGAATATATCCTTTATATTATCTATTACCACAGAAAGAGAGTGATTTAGTAGACTACAAAGTGTCATGCAAAAATAATTATCATATTCAAATGAATCGTGTTCAAACTTTTCATTTAGAGTACCACAAATCACGAATTCCACATCCTTTTGTATTGTAAATAGAACCCTAGGAAAGTCTCTACAAAATTCTTTATGTAGATGAAGATTAATGCGTGCATAGATCATTCAAGGAAGGACATGGAACTCGAATACCTTTTGAAGTAAGATTCTTCCTCCATCCATTTACACCAACTTACATAACCTGCAAAGGAAGTAAAATGAGGGTTTAGTAACTGTGCTAGCATTTTAATTATGTGGAAATCAAACAGTAGAATAATCCAAGGACAAAACTTAGCTTGAGTTTTGAATTAGATCAATGGTTATCGTTAACTCCGACCTTCAGTGCTTTGGGTGATTTTTTATGTTAGAAACTGGTTTCCCCGAAGTACATACTCCCGAAGTGATGTAACTTGTTGACATCACTGCTAACTTGGAATTGGCCAAGTGGTTGCCACGTGTCACTTAGATTCGTGACTTACATGTACCTTAAATGTCAATTTCATTTTGACACTTGTCATCATCTGTTGGCACAGGGGCAGACCCAAGGTTCAATGCTACAACAACGCACCAACAAAGCCCTAACTACCAGCCCTTTCGGCAAGACCTGCAAAGCAGATGAAGTCTCACCCAAGGTGGAGGCAGGGGTGGTTGCAAGACTCAGGTGTATGCAACCTTAGCTGGGACACAGATCTATGATTACAACACTTAATAAAGCAATTAGTACCATCAGTTCCTCAATATGCAATCAATATCCACGTTTTTGTTAAGATAGAGGTTCACATCATTCACACTAATCTACAGTATTTAAGCACTTAGCATAGACAAATGGATCATAATGAGCATATCAAGCACTAAGCATGACTATCTAGATCAGATCTAACATTCTCACATATAATAAGAACAAATCATAAATAGATCTATCTAAACATATTAGAGCACTTAGCATATAACATATGAACACATCAAGACAAAGCACAAAGCACATAACATGGTGTTTACGTGGTTCACCCCCACCCTGGGGCTATGTCGACCAACTCTTCTTATTTATTGTCTTCATTCAATCGGTTACAAGCACAAAGTCATCAAAACCCTTACTCCACACATGACAGAAGATATGCACAGCTCGCTAGATCCTTCTTCCTTGTGTAACAACACTAAGCTCTCCACAATCTGCTACAAGGATCTGCACTTAGCTCTGCAAGTCCCTTACAGTCATGTACAAATCACTGACAGACTCTTCTCTCACTTAGCATGCATTCACATCACATAGATGCACTATTCTTCTCCTTCTTACATTGCCTATCCTTCTATTTGTACATACAAAATGGGCCTAAACATGGGTAAACCCATTGGCCGACATCCCATTCCCGTTACATATTCCCCAAAACCCAAAAAGGGGCCAAAAATGGGGCGGAGATCCCGTGATCTCCGCTTCATCTTGCACTCCTCCGTTGACAGGCTGCCGAAGTCTCAAAATAGGTCAACATGACCAAGAAACTCCCAAAACTTGGTCAAGGGCCAAAAGGCCCCCAACACTCACCTGTGAATCATCTCAAGTCACTCTGGTCTGATCAGTTCAGCTTCGAATGCCTCGAGCTTGGCCCAAGCTGCTTTGACTTGCTTCTTTGTTGTGGCCTCCTATTTGTTGAATTCTTGTATTACTATGTCTTTCACTGGCCCTTCCAGGCGATGTTCTATTGCACTGACGACTTGTTCTAACTCTGCTCCTTAGCTTTCAACCTCTATAAACAACTGTCATGCCTTATCTTGCACAGGTTGAAGCCATTGAATGACTTCCATCACTTTTCTTTGAAGCATATGGATCTATTGTTGAGATGTGCATTGTTCCTGAGACCTCTTCATCCTTTCTACAAATGACAGGGCCTTTAGCTGTGCCTGGAGTGTATCTGCGTGTTTCTTCACTTATTGGAGTTGTGACTCTAGTATTTGTAACTCTGGGTTCTCATATTTTTGGTTGCTCTGGTTACTCAGTTGCTTGCACTCCAAGGAAAGATATTTTATTATGTCAATTGTGTTATGGGCAGTTGCTTCCCTTAGGTCTCTTACATATTGAGGAGTCTCAGGCACAGTGCAGAGCTCCAAGTCTGTTATGCGTCATTGGAGTTGTTGGATTACTTCTTCAAGTTGTGCCATCTGCTGTGGAATTTGTTCTTCAGCCTTTACTTCGATGACTATCATAGAGTGAAGTGCTCCGTGAACCATTTCCTTTAATTCAACTTGCTCGGTGAACAACTGTTCCTTGCTTTGTTGTAACTGTGCTTTTTCTTCATCCCACTTGGCTTGCAGAGCAATATTTTCTCGTTCTGAAGAACTGCGTTTCTCCTCAAGGTCTTTATATACTTGCGCTAAATCCTAGGTATCTTATGTTGTCTCTTCCTAAGCTTGTCGAAGGAAAGCTTCGACTGTATCAGCAATGCGGTGTAGTTGAGCTGGCTCATCACCTAGTTCTGATGTTCCTGCTGACAAAGGCACAGTGGAAACTGCGTGGTTGGACTGTAATGATTGTTGCACCTCTTGGAGATCATCCTTAATCCAACTGAACACCTCCTCCTGCTTAGCTTCTTGCTTCTCTGCTATCTCCAACGAAGCACATTTCAGTGCTGCGACGATGAAATAGAAGTCGTCTGAGATGAGGGTGGTCTCAAATTTTGTCCCGGTTTCTTTTGATTTCTTCCTTGAAGAAGGTTTCAGAGGGGAAACCTTCCTTTTATTTGAGGGGTCCTCCTCATCTCTAGGAAATGTAACCTAGCCTTTCTTCGGTACAATTTCTACGCCATCTATCTCTTTGTCATCTCCTCCTTTCTCTGCTGATATGGAAGCAGTATTCGCAGATGCACTATCTAAATAATGGACATGTTCGGTATTATTTATATTGCTAGGCTCGGGTATATCTGTCGCAGTTTTTGGACTGTGAACATTGGACATCTCCGCAGGGTCCGTTGGAACAAGGAGGTTTGCTGACCATTCCTTGGTAATCTCTTCCAAGTCATCCTTCGTCAACTTATAGTATGACTACAGTTGTAGTTTATGCTCATCAACACGCGTTGTGATATAGATGAAATGGCGGTCCACACTAAAGTTTATCAAGGGCATGAAACTATGGAGAGTGCTCGGGCTTATATGAGGTGTAGATTGGATGGCTACCTTCAACTGGTTGTAATAAGTGTGGAAGACAGCATTTGATTTCCACTGCTTGTTCATGTCGTTCAAGTACCATAGTGTACTGAACTTCATGGCCAAAGGTTCAGATGACTCAATGTCTGGGAAGTTCACACCTTCCGGCATATCCCATGCGATGAAAGCGATCAAGATGAGAAGCTAGCTGAAGTGGAACTCATATCCTTGATCTTGCACTTCGCTGCAGTCCAATTCCAGTTGGTTTACAAGGTATTTTTCCCAATTCATTTGTAGACCCTCCGCTCACTTTCCTGCAAGGTCAACTACAAATCCAGTCACTTAGGTGGGTCGGTTGTTGCGAACTAACTTTCCTGTGATCAATTGACAGGCTAGGCTCACTGTGTCTCTTTGGATAGAGGCTACCTTATAGCCTCACATTCCTTTCTCAACATCACCGTAGGTGTCTTTAATCTTTTGCACAAGAGCATGATCCATGGATTTCTCAGGGTAGAATTCTTGTGGGTTGGGGCCTTGCATGCTCAGCCCTGTGATCTGATTAATCAATGTTGGATCCACTATGATGCAATGGTTCAACCATAAGTATCCTCCATGGTAGCAAGACAACAGTAACTTGACGCATGCGTTCACTTCTTGGTGTCATCTGAAGTGCGAGATCTTCATAACGTTGAGGAGGGTGGACTGTGCAAGGTTATGGGTCCATGAATAGGGTATGATCTTCGATTTCTTTCCCTTGGTTCTGGTTAGATACTTATGTGAGGTGAGCATGTTGTACACCTTCTTATCGCCGAGGTTGAGGTCGCTAAACTTCAATGCTGTGATCTTATCTTGGTCTGCGTGCACTATGCGTATCCCCTTCGGGAGGTACGCATTGAAAAATTCATATTCAAAATCTTTGGGCACATTGTCTCAGTTTATTTCACCACTCAGAGGTGGTACATAGGCAAGTAGAATGCTCAGAATCATCTTAGCATTCGCTAAGTCATCCTTGTGCTTAGTTCGCCTTTCATGGGACGGTCTAGCTCCATGAGCAGTGGATGGGGACTCTTACACTGTTCTTGTGGATAAAGCCTGGATTCCTTCAGAAATTGACATGGCTTTCTCAGTCATCAAGTCGATCAAAAATTCCTCAGCAGCTTTCTCTGCAATGCTCAATGCTTGTGACATACGCACTCCGGGTGAACAATTCGCGGGTTCGTGAAACAAATTAGACATGGTAATGAGATAGAGTGTGAGAGAAAAATGATCATTGTATAAACTCAGCTGAGTTTGTGGGCTCGAATTCTCAATTAGAAAAAGTGTTCTCGGTGCATGGCGTGGCGGGGTAAATAGGTAACTCAACAATGGTTCGCTTACAACGGGTATGAGCCTCCATTAACTCTTGTTCAATCTACTATGGAGTGGCCCAATGGTCTAATGATGAACCTTTATTTCTTTTCTGCCCATTTGAAGTAGGATTCGAATGGATATATTGGTTCCAACGGCTATATCACTTCTCCATGGTGAAGTGCCATGTGTCATTGTTCTAATATCCCGACGAAGATTCAATTCTGTGATTTTTATTTCTGCGAGGTCTCCTCTAGAAACTCCTGTAACTTTTAATTCTTAGTCATCTTATTTCTTAACATTCAAGACTTTTTTCTAGTGAGGTTCGTCTCGGTAGTTCTTTTTCCATTCTGATTCTTTTCTTCTGTGGTCTTAGTCACTTTGCGTTGTTGAGAGTCTTCCCTAAGGTTCCTGGATAATACTTCTTCTTTGTCCGGGATAGTTAATTCAATATTCTGTGGATTCTCTAGTGTTCTCTAGTGTTCTCTTAACTTCGACATCTGGGTTACTATCATTAAATATATTCGATCTACTCTCTTGTTCTTCAATCAAGCATGTGATCCTTTTGGTCATAAAATATTTTAACTCTTGCTTCTTCTGTTCCAAAACTTCTTCTTCTTCTTTTCATCTAACTTGATCTCTATCAATCCAAGGTTTTCCTATTAACATGGTATATAGGGCGCGGTTCTCAATAAATTGAATAATCTCAAAATCTTCTTCCGTTGAAGTTCCAATGACAGACATAGGTATCTAAGAGAGCCTCCCACACAGGTTTACCAATTTTCCTCTGAATAGCCCTATTCCTCCTAGTGAAGGAATCATAGCAGGCCTTCCTATAGATTCCCAAGTTCTCTCTTTCATGATATTCACCTGTGTTTCCTCATCTAGAACACAGTCAATGTCGAAGTCTCCTATTATTTCCTCAAGAAATTCCTTGTCTTTAAATATCTCTGATAATCCAACATGTCGATGGTCATCCAAGGTTTCTTTCATCTGTAATAATACCTTCTCTAATTTTTTTTGGGGTTCTGCTATAGCCTTAGTTTTTGGATCTTCCTTAGGGTTTTCTTGTTCAAGATTAGCAATCATTCTGGGGCAATCCAACACTTCATGTTCTAGAGCTTTGCAACAAATAAAAATAGGTCTTCCATCAGGGAATTCAATAGCAGGATGTCCCAGTTTTCTGCAACTGTAATAAAGGGTTAATCCTCTCTTTATTTTAAATGATCCCCAACCTCTTTTTGACTGCACACTAGGATCATAGGAGCTAACCTGCAATAAATTATTTCTAGGATCCTGCATCCATTTGTTAGTCCAAACATTCTTTCTATTCATTGGTATAACATATCTTTGACTAGTCTTATCAGATCTACTCATATCAAACCTTCTTTCATCTATTAAGGCCCTAGTTTTCAAGCTGGGACAAATCCTATCAATCATACATAGATCCATACTCTAGAAACAAAAATTTCTACTTATCTTACTTCTAGAGAGAAAAAACCTTCTAGACCTAAAAAGTTTCTCTATTTTCACCTTTATCAGAGCACAAAGCTTGTAGATCTTACCTCTTTTAACCATAAATTCTCACTTTTACCTTTTTTAGAGCACCAAGCGTTTAGATCTTCTTCTTTCCTTCAGATCTGATCTTCTTTTCTTCAGATTAGGCTTATTTCTTTCAGATCCAACTTCTTTCTTTAGCACAGAGCTTTATAAGTCAAGTAGAACACTGTGCACTAGGGCACAAATCTACGCATAGAGCTTCTAGGTCAACTCTTTGCACAAATTTTCTTCTTTCTTGGTTCCCAACAATCATAGTTTCGTTCTCGGCAATGGAACCATGTGTTGGCACATGGGCAGACCCAGGGTTCAACTCTACAAAAGTGCACCAACAAAGCCCTAACTACCAACCCTTTCAGCAACACCTACGAAGCAAATGAAGTCTCACCCAAGGTAGAGGCAGGGGTGGTTGCAAGACTCAGGTGTCTGCAACCTTAGTTGGGACATAGATATGTGATTTTAACACTTAACAAAACACTTAGCACCATCATTTCCTCAATATGCAATCAATATCCACTTCATTGTTAACACAAGGCTTCACAACATTCACACTAATCTACAATATTTAAGCACTTAGCATAGACAAATGGGTCAGAATGAGAATATCAAGAACTAAGCATGACTATCTAGATCAGATCTAACATTCTCACATATAATAAGCACAAAGAATAAATAGATCTATATAAACATATCATAGCACTTAGCATATAACATATGAACACATCGAGACAAAATACAAAGTACATAACACGGTGTTTACATGGTTCACCCCCACCCTGGAGCTACATCCACCAACTCTTCTTCTTTATTGTCTTCAGTCAATCGGTTACAAGCACAAAGTCATCAAAACCCTTACTCTGCATAGGATAGAAGATCTGCGCAACTCACTAGATCCTTCTTCCTTGTGTTACAACACTAAGCTCTCCACAATCTGGTATAAGGATTTTCACTTAGCTCTGCAAGTCCCTTACAGTCATGCACAACGCACTTACAGACTCTACTCACACTTAGAATACATTCACATCACATAGATGCACTATTCCGCTCCTTCTTACATTGCCTATCCTTCTATTTATACATACAAAATGGGCCTAAACATGGGTAAACCCATGGGAAGACATCCCATTCCCGTTACATATTCCCAAAAACCCAAAAAGGGGCCAAAAAGGGGGCCAAGATCCCGTGATCTTCGCTTCATCTTGCGCTCCTTTTTAGATAGGCTATCGAAGTCTCAAAATAGGTCAACATGACAAAGAAACTCCCAAAACTTGGTCAAGGGCCAACATCATTTGATTGTTCCACATGTCCTTGCTGACATGGTCTGCTGATGTAGATCTCCTATTACAGCACATATCCTCCTCTTGGATCTAATGACTATGATCAGTTCTAGATCCATAGTCTTGATTCATTTCGGCCTTCGAGAATTTGGGTTATCCATTCCCAATTCTCAATTCTCCCGAAGTGATATTCTCGAAATAAAACTCGAGCAACCTGAATTCATCTAATAGTCCATCTTTGATGCAAAAATCTCTGGGTGGTGGCACAAGGTAGTTAAACTTAGTGAATAAGTTAGCTAGATCGGGGTTGCATTAAATTTAATCACGATCTATCAATATCGATGGCAGGAGGCATTGCGGAGATCGAAGTTGCATGACATATAATTCTACCAGGCAGTCTCGCAATCCAAACCATGGTTTCCCAAAAGAAGTACGTGTCAGCGTGGGGACAATTGTGGAGTGATTAGCGGGTTACTCCAAAACCGCCAACCCATGTCCCCGAATTTGAAAATTACTAAAGTTGATGTGGCGTTTTAAGTAGTTATTAGTTCAAGCATGGAGACCATGGGCCCAGTGTACATGTGGCACCTGATCCCAAGGTCTGGAGACTTGGTACTCCGGAAGAACTGTGTTGTAGTTGCGCTAAGTCGAGAACTCCTGGAGGCCCGAGTTAATCTCGACCGTTGATTAGGAGAAGGTACGTGGCAACTGATACCATAGTCTGGAGACTCGACACTCCAGAAGGTTGGAGAGTATGGACAACCCTGAACTTCCAAAGTCCAGAGTTCCGTAATAAATCCCAACTGTCGGTTGTTGAGGAAGTCGTGGACCATTGATCCACCCCACTTCGTGAAGTTCACCAATTCGGTTTTCGGGAGAAATAAGGCACGAAGTAGAAAGAGCTTCCGAAGCCAAATTTATGGAGCCCCGAAGTTCTCAAGGCTCCGAATAAGAACCTATCCGATAACACCGGGTCATAGCCCATGGTCACATGCAAATGAGGGATGAAGAAAAATGGCTAGTGCCCGAAAAATGTGTTAAAGAAGGGAAAAGGGGTTAGGAAGGAAGCCTGTTAGTTTCTTCTGGTTCGAACCTGCATCAAAAGAGGCAATGAATACTTAGGAACTTTTTGATAGGTTCTAGCAAAGATCTAATATCCATTATCTTAGAGAAAAGAGATCAACTGCCCAAGGAATGCATCATATAAAAATCACAAGTTTTAAAGGATCATATATTTCTTCTCAAAGATCACAATTGAGAAAGGAAGCAGTTATTGGATAGATATTGGAAAGAGGATTCTAGGTATTCATCCATATTTGAGGATTGAGCAGCTTAGATCACAAGAAGTCAGAGAGGATATTTTTGGTGAACATAAAATGAAAATTTGTGCATATAATACCAAAATGGTATATCTTAGTTCTAGCTAACAAAAATTGTGGTACGCTCATTTTTATATGTAATGGTTACATTTAAAACAAAACAAAAAACTCTAGAGAAATTTGGGGTACATTACATATGGTATCGGAGCTAAAGGTTACAGTACTTGGACCTTGGGGAAAAGCAAAAATTATTTTAATTCTTTTATTTCAGTTGAAGAAAAACTAACAAATATGTTTATTGTTACAAACATGAAAATTGTTGGTTTGTTGTGATAATGTCAGCACAAAATGAAGAAGAAATCAGACACAGGGAGAATCCAAATCAAGGGATTTCTAAAGAACCAGAGCATAACAACGAAGGAAGTTCAACCACCCAGGTTTTGGGAACAATGAAGAACCTCATTGTGGAATTACAAGTGTTTAAAACAGATAACAGAAAGCTGAAAGAGGCACTGGCAGACTATTTAGAAATAAATGAAATGTTGCTACATAGTATATTAACCAAGAGGAGTCTAAAGAACAATGACAAAGAGGAAGAATTCAGTAAAAGGTCCTCTAAAAAATCTTGTCATGAAACAAAAATTGAGGATAGTTCTTCCGAAGACACACACATGACAGGAAACAAAACAACTACGAAAAGAAAAATAAAACAAGTAGATTACCTGGAAGGTGAATTCAAGAAAATAAAATCATCCACCTTTGACTGAGAATCAAGGATGGGTGAAGAGGTTGAAGCATGGCTACTAGATATAAATAAATACTTATAGATTTACAATTACTCTAGTAATATGAAATTTAGAATGGCCATTTACAGCTTGAAGGGAAAAACAAGTATCTAGTGGCAAGATCTGAAATTGGCTATGGTATTGAAAGAGAAACAAATGGAATGGTTAGATTTTATTAAATATTTCAAGAAGAAATAGTTTTCAGAAAGATATTACGAAAGAAAGACTAAGGAATTCTATGATCTAGGCCTTGGACAAATGATCATGGATGATCTGATAAATAAATTTCTAGAACTATTGATATTTGTACCATACATTAAGGAAGACAAAGTAAAGATACAAGGATTCTTAAGATGTCTACCATAGTCGTACAAAGACAGAATTGAATTTGACAATCCCAAGACTTTAAATGAAGTGTTTAGAAAGGCTCGGATGTGCTATGATTAGTACAAACAAAGGTCTGAAATTCCCAAGGCATGGAAGGAAAAGAAACATGACATAATGAATCAACGAAAGAAAGGGTTCCAACCAACCCCTTTTCGTAATATGGAAAAAATTTCCAAAAGAAGGACTATCACTGAAACACCCAGAGCACTCAAGGGGAAGGTAGGCCAGTTAACCTGGGAGTCAAGAAAGTTGGGGAGAACCCCAGAGAACCATTGAAGTTTTGGGAGTTTGGAGAACCTCACTTGAGGAGAAATTGTCCACACTTAATTTCCACGACAAGAAATTCGATCCATAATCGGCAAGAAGCTTCGACAGTAGGAGATATGAGTAGAAGTGTGCACATAATTAATGCATCTATGGATGGAAGGCAAGTTGATCATAAATTCACTATCGTGGAGGTTGAATTTAAAATTCATGATAGCCGCATTTCCATATTAATTGACCCAGGAGCTAGTCTAAGTTATGTCACTCCTGGTTTAGCTGAATTAAACAAGCTCAAGAAAGTAAGCATGCTAAGTCATGGTTGGTACAGTTAGCAATAGGGACCAAGAGAAAGATAATGTATTTTATTCCTGAATGTGAACTCGACATAGACGGTCAAAGTACAAAGTTATATCTGAACATTTTACCTTTGGGATCTTATGACTTAATCATTGGAATGGAGTGGTTAGAAAAGCATAAAGTAATATTAAACTATTATGAAAAGTCATTTATTTACATAAATGAAACAACATAGTTAGGACGATACAAGGGATCAAAAAACCAGTTTCGGTTAGGCATATATCAGTCATGCAGTTTAAGAAATGTATGAAAAAAAGGTTGCCAAGTTTATGCTGTTCAGGTAACTAATCTGTTAGAAAAGGAAAAAATAACTCAGTTTAGAGGACTTTGCAGTCCTACATGGGTTTAGAGATGTATTTGTGGATGAAATACCAGAACTACCTCGAAGAAGAGAGATAGATTTCTCTATCGATCTACTACTTGGATCTGCCCTGATATCTAAGTCACCTTATAGAATGAGTCTACCAGAATTAATGGAACTGAAAATTCATCTCCAAGAACTATTAGATAAATAATATATCAGACCAAGTGTCTCACCTTGGGTAGCACCGGTTCTCTTCGTTAAAAAGAAAGATGGGACCTTGAGACTGTGCATTAACTATCGAAAACTAAATAAGATGATGATCAAGAATAAGTATCATTTACCAAGAATTAATGACCTGTTTGACCAAGTTGGAGGATCAAGGATCTTCTCTAAGATATATTTAAGGTATGGTTATCACCAAGTCAGAATAAAAGACGAAGACATAAATAAAACAACATTTAGAACATGTTACAGACACTATGAGTTTATCGTAATTTCGTTCGGTCTTACTAATGCACCAACAACCTTTATGTGTTTGATGAATATTATATTCAGTCAATATCTGAATAAATTTGTGTTGGTGTTTATCGATGATATTTTAGTTTACTAAAAAACAGAAGAAAAATATGAAGAACATCTTTAAATAATATTACAGACCTTAAGGAAACAAAAGTTGTATGTGAAGTTTGATATGTGAGACTTCTACCAAAGGAAGATATAGTACCAAGGATATGCGATATCCGAATATGGTATTGTAGTTGATCCAGAAAAGATAAAAGTCCTAATGGAATGGCCTATCCCTAAGGATGTATAAGACATCATATCATGCATGGGAATTACCGGTTATTGCAGAAGATTTATCGAAGGATTTTCTAATATCGCGTATCCAATTACATCCCTATAGAAAAAGGGAATGAGATTTACTTGGACACAAAAGTGTCAGGACAACTTTGATAAATTAAAAGGACTATTAACATGGATGATTTTAGGGGCTAAATTTCGCTCATGGGCTAATTTTCCATGGTTTTTCCAAAAAAAATATTCGTTATTCTAAAAATGATTCGCCCAAATTCTATACGATAAAATTATTTTAACTTAAAAATCGCCAAAATTTTATACAAACTATATAAAATCCTTATAAGTTTGAATATTTTTACAAAAATGTCGCCAAACATTTATAGTTGGAATATGAAGGATTAGTAAGATTCGCCAAGGTTTCTACATTTTAAAATAAATTTCCATCCTTAAAATCACCCCTGACTATTAACTACAACACCTATCCTAAGGGTAGTAGATCCTGATAAAGATTTTACAGTTTGCATGGATTCAAGTAAAGAAGGCTTGGAAGGGGTCCTAAAATAAGATGGACATGTCATTTGTTACGAATCACGTAAACTGAAAGAACATGAAAAAAGTTATGTTACACGTGATTTGGAATTAGCAGTCGCAATTCATGCTCTGAAAATGTGGTGACATTATTTAATGGGGAGAAGGTTTCTGCTACTAATTGACAATAGTGGTGTAAATGTTTTATTCAGTCAACCAGATCTCAATGCAAGGCAGCGAGATGGCTATCCTTTTTAAGTGAATTTGATTTCTAAGTACGACACATCAAAGGTAAAGAAAACAAATTTGCAGATGCTCTAAGTCGGAGGAGTAATGAACTTTATGAGATAAGTGTTATCAAAGAAGAAAACGACATTGAACAAAGAATAAAATCGACAAGCAGTAATGACGAAAAGTACATCAAAACAACAACAAAATTGCAAGAACATGCAGAAAAACTGAACAAAACATATATGAATTTAGATAAAAATGGGTTGCTAAGGTTCAAAAATAAGCTATATGTACCTAATTCTACTGATTTAAAATCAACAATTCTTGATTAATTGCACAAAAGTCTATATTCTGGTCATCCAAGATACCATAAAATGATAACAACCTTAAGAAAAAAAAATTATTGGCATAACATGAAGAGTGAAACAAATGAATATTTATCTAAATGCTTAGATTTTCAATAGGTAAAGGCTGAACATCAACATCCAGCCGGTCTTCTACAACCCCTACCTATACCAGAATGGAAGTTGGAGATTATCTCATTGGACTTCATCACACGTTTGCCTAAGACTCAAAAGAAAAATGACTCGATTATGGTAGTGATTGATAAACTTAGCAAATCAACACATTTTATACCTGTGAAATCTACTTATAAAGCAATTAATATTGTTGAAATTTTTATGAAAGAAATATTTAGATTGCATGGAATTCCTAAGATGGTGATGTTCGATAGAGATGTCAAATTTACTTCAACGTTTTGGAAGGAATTGTTTGTAGGATTGGATACTAACCTAAATTTCAACACAAGATACCATCCATAAGCGGATTGGCAAACTGAACGAACAAATCAGATTGTGGAAGACATGTTATGAATTTATGTAAGAACGAAACCAACTAAGTGGGAGGAGTACCTACACTTAGTTGAATTTGCTTACAATAATGGTTATCAGACATCATACAAGATGAGCCCCTTTGAAGCATTATACAAAAGGAAATGCACAACCCTGGTTAGTTGGGCTAATCTAGTTGACAGGCTTATGATGGGACCATAAATGCTCCAGGGAATGGAGAAAATGGTAAAAAGGGTACAACAAAATTTAAGGGAGGCCCAAAACCAACAAAAACTCTATGCAGATTTAAAAAGGAGACACCTGGAATTTCAAATTGGGAACCATGTGTATCTAGAAGTCAAATCAAGGAGGAGCTCTATAAATATAGGAAATTGTTCAAAGTTGGCACCGAGGTGTTGTGACCCCTTCGAGACTTTAACTCGAATCAGACCCGTGGCATATCAACTAGCACTTCTTTCAAACTTAAAAGTTCATAATGTTTTTCATGTTTCCTTATTAAAAAGGTGTATTCATGATCCTACTCACATCATTAATTGGAACATGGTACAGGTGGAACCAAAAGGCAAGTTCCAAGAGGAACCTCTACGCATTATGGACAGGAAAGAAACAATACTACAAAACATAGCCATCGCCCAGGTAAAAAAGCAATGGAAGCACTTTAGCTCTGAGGAAGCCACTTAGGAATTGGAGGAATATTTGATGAAATCTTATCTAACCCTATTCTGAGAGAGAAATGAACACTAAGGACAATGTTGTACTTAAGTGGTAGAGGATGTAATATCCTCAAATTTTAGAATATTAATTCTAAGTGAACTTTGAAATAAAATTTCGTTGTTGGAAAATTCGGATTTGGAAATTATTTGCCATTTATGGAAAATCTGAATTTGGAATTTTGATTGTTGTAATTAATTATTTGATGAATGCTGGGAAAAGATTTGACTTTCCCAACTATCCTCTTTTATTTTGACACATGTGTAAGACAAAATTTTAATAAATTAAATGTTGAAGACAAATGGAATAGCTAGGTTAAATGGCGCAGACCCCCCTACTCTCCCTTGGGGCTACTCGACCTCTCGGTCAAGGATATTATTTCACCTTGAGATGGATTATCTCCTTGAGACCTTACTGGTTCCAAATTGATTCATACACAGGCCTTGTTATCACTCTCATGGTTTTCACAATCATGATCCAGTCATTACCAATTTGTCCATTGATCGATGGTTCGCAACAATAGAAGGGTGCAAATGTGCTCGCTCTTGGGAGCTCTGTCCCCAAAATAAAAAAAGTACTCACCCAATCCCGATCTAATCATGGTCGTTGATCCCCCATCCCAATGAGATCAACGTCATTGCTCAATAGCGGGCTGTGAACTAGCATGTCCACTAATTTTACTTTCCCTCCCCACAATGAATCCCCATCATCAATTTTTCATCCTTGGATTGACGGCTACCCGCGGGCCCTTATTTCTTAGCGCCCTGTTCCAAATCTCACACTAACAGATGCTAGCTCCTTCCTTGCATGTGACCTTGGGTTGTGACCCAGGGCTTAACCTCCTAAAGCGCTTCATACTTTCATCTTCAGTAAAATTCGAAAAAACTTCTCCACAAATCCCTGGATTTCTAAACTCACAGAGCACCGGATCCATAATGGGATCGACGGTCCATAAACCCCGCTCAAATCAATGGTTCACAGTGACTTCGGGAGTTCAAAATTTGGTCGTTCTTCCCGCTCCAACACCTTCCACTTATGGAGCAATGAACTAACGAAGGTGATATCTGCACTCCACATGTCTCCCTCAAATGGACGGTCGATATCTCTTCAGGACTCCGGCCTTCAAGCATTCTCGCAACACTGCACCCAGTTTCTTTTGGAGTACTTCTCCTCTAAAACACGTGGATCTTTGACATGCATCCTTCTTGATCTGATGACCCCGATATCCTTCACCCTTTGTGACTTTGCGAATATCGCACTTTTCTCCATGCAAATCTTCTGAAGCTCATTCCCGTGAACTCTCGGATCTTCCGCCACCTGTCAACCTGCATGATGGATGGTCTAGATCTGCCTCGACACCCACCCCTTTGGGATTCCTTCACCCTTTTTCACTTTCTCTCTCCTAGAGTTCTTACCTCTCGAATGCCATGATTAGGTGCCATGTGTCCCTTGACAAATCAACAGTCAGGATCTACTCCTCCCTTTGGAGCTTCGACAGTTTTAGCTTTTCCTCCACACAGATCTTCTATATTTCTTTCTCATAAACCCTCTGATCTGTTTCCACCTGTCTCTCTAGACAATGGATGAACCCTAACCTCTTTGAGACTTCGACAAATCCTCACTCCTTCATGCACACAGAGACTTAAATATCATGCGCTTTACCCAAATCCAATGATCTAAAACAATCTCGTTCCCTCTTGGATGGATCTTGATCGATGACTGGTGAAACCTTCAAAGTTTGATCCCCTTTAAATATTTCTCCCCACTATCTCTCTTGATATTTATCTCTTAGACCCTTTGACTCCTCAGAGGGATTACTTCAACACTTAGTCCAACTAACAACCTATGCACACCTTGTAACAAATTCCTATGCAAGACTTAGCTTCTTGTTGGCGATTGTGCACGCCTTGTAGTAGTCCCTTTGCACTCCTTGAAAATGGAAGTTTCATGCTATCCCTTCTGATCTTCTAATTTGAAACAGACTCCATCAACGCACTCCTTGTGGACGATATGCACACCTTGCATGAAATCAACGAAGAGAAAAAATTGAAGCTTATTCAAATTATTCACAATTTCATACTTTCAATAACAAAACTCATTCATTCATGAAAACATAAAATAACAGGGAAACTGTAAATAGTAGAAACACCATGCATTGGGTCGATATCCATATGTTATATTCATTCAAATGTAAATGGATACAACCTAATAAAAACAACTTACATTCAGTCACAACTATATCCTCCTAATCTTCAACTAACCTTCTTCAGGTATACAATGCATCTATATATACAAGAGGTCATCTCGGGTTCCCTCCAACTACCTACCTGATCGAAATTAAATTCTAGAGCTACTTAAGTCCCATTACATAAACGTTTGTGATAGACAATTTAAGGCAAATGTTCAGATCCACACCAAAATCAAATAATTCAAGGACGATCTGATCTCTTCTGGTTTGACGCGATTGTTCAACCTCCCAGCATTAAAAATTCTATGATCCATCATTTAATCAGAGGTTCTTTGATATACACCATCTTTCAAAATTAAAAATTTACTCAAAAGGCGTGTTGGGCATTGTGTTGTTATCCCATGTGGCTTTGTTGATGATGCTCTTGCATCATACTCCTATGGGAAGAAAATTCATGGATTCCTTCCCATGAGCTCCTGCACTAATCTTCCATGCTTCTGGACATCAAATTCACTTACCCAACTGGCATCTTCTATCAGGTGTCCCTTCCACTTGACCAAATATTCAAAATAGGTCTTATTCGTGACCTTCCTACCAATCCTCTAATCAACAATATTCTCCATCTGTGGATTTTTTGCTACAGACATCTGCTTCTCCCATTGAATCTTCTCTTGATATTCTAATCTCTCTGTGTCATCTTCCTTGTAAGGATACAGTTCTGAAATGTTGAATATGGGTGGTATTCCCACATCTTTTGGTAGCTCTATCTCACAAGCATTGCTACCAAATTTTCATAGGATCTTGCATGGTCCAATCTTCTTCAACTTCATCTTGTTATATGCTCCTTTTGGGAACCTCTCTTTCCTCAAGTGTGCTAAAAATTTATCTCCCACTTCAAATTGAATTTCTCTTCTGTGCTGATCAACCCTACATTTATACTTTGCATTGTTGTTCTACAAAAGCTCCTTGATATGATCATGAAGCTTCTGCATTTCTACAGCAAAGTCTTCTGCTCTAGCACTTCTGAATTCTCTCTGCTCCATATTTCTCAATTCTAATACCCCTCTTGGAATCATTCTATACACTATCTCGAATGATATTTTTCCTGTACTTATGTTTGGTGAGTTATTATATGCAAACTACGCTTGTGACAGAATTTGATCCCACTGGCTATGATGTTCAATGAAAAAACTTCTAAACAAATTTCCTAAACTCCTATTTACCACCTCAAACTGTCTATCTGTCTCAGGGTTATATGTTGAGCTAAAAGACATTTTTGTTCCCAACCTCTTCCATAATGCTCTCCAAAAGTGACCAACAAATTTAGTGTCTCCATCTAAGACAATACTCTTGGGAAATCCATGAAGTCTCACGAGTCACAACTTCCTTGAAAAACAAACTTGCAACATGTGTTGCATCACTAGTCTTCTGGCATGGGATAAAGTGCACCATATTTGAGAATCTATCAACCACAACAAATATGGAATCACTTCACCTCTGGGTTCTTGACAATCCCAACACAAAATCCATGATTATTGCATCCCAAGGCCTATCTGGAATAGGCAGTGGCTAATACAATCCAGTGTTATGTTTCTTTCCTTTTGCATACTAGAAAATATTATAGTTGATCACAAACTTCTTCACCTCTTCTCTCATACCTAGCCAATAGTATGAACTATTCAATTCTGAAAATGTCTTGTCATGGCCAAAATGTCCTGCTAGACCTCCACTGTGTTTTTCCTTCAGTAGATTTTCTCTCATCGAGCACCTCGGTATGAACAATTGGAAACCTTTAAACATCTATACATATTGAATCATATACTCTTTCCAGTGTCTTATGTCTCTGATCACAGGGTTTTTACGTGCTTCATATGTTTCCTTAAAATCCGGATCATCACAATACATATGATTAAGGCATTCAAACCCCAAGGTATTGACCTAAAATTCCTGTAGAATCAGACATCTCCTACTCACTGCATCAACAACCTTGTTATCATTACCAAAAATATGTTTAATGGAAAAAGTGAAATTTTGGATAAACTCTATCCACTTAGCATGTCTCTGGTTTAACTTCCCCTGTCTGATTATGAATTGTAAAGATTGGTTATCGCTATACAAGGAAAATTCTTTTCGAACAAGGTAGTGCCTCCATTTCTTCAAGGCTTGAATTATGGAATAAAATTATTTATCATATGTGGAGTACTTTCCCTTAGTCTCATTCAGCTTCTCACTGAAATATGCAACATGCCTATTATATTGGCTCAAAATTGCTCCAATTGCAACTCCACTTGCATCACATCTTACTTGAAATGTCTTCCTGAAATTTGGCAAGACTAGAATTGGTCGTTTTGTTATCTTCTCCTTCAATAGATTGAAAATTTTCTCATCTTCTTCTATCCATTTGAAAGACTCATGTCTCTCCTGTTCCTTCTTGACTTCACTCAGGAGTTCCTTCCCACTCATGAGAAGTATGCTTTTCTTGGCTTCTTCCTTGAATTTCTTCTCCTCTATTGGAAACAACATGTGTGTCCTACCATTCTTTTCCAAAGTGTAGGTGTTCCTTTTCCCATAATGACTGATATTCCTGTCAAACTTCCACGGTCTTCCCAACAAAAAATGAAATACATCCATGGGAATTACATCACACAAAATATTGTCTCTGTATCCACCTATTTTAAATTCAACAATGCATTGTTTAGTTACCATTACATGGTGTCCTTTCTACAACCATGAGACCTTATATGGATTTGGATGTGCAATTGTCTCCAGCTCCAATTTCTCCACCATCTCTGTGGTTACTAGATTATCAGTGCTCCCACTATCAATTATCACCTTTCATACTTTGTCTTTAGTCTTGCAAGTTGTCCTAAACAAATTGTTCCTCTGCATTAGCTTTTCAACTTCTGGTTCTATATTCAAGAGAATATTCCTCATCATCAAATATTTTCCATCCTCTACACCTTTTGCTTCAATATTCCCTTTATGTGCCTCTGAAATGTGAGCTTCACCTCCTCCCTTCTTTTTCTCGGGACATTCCCAAGACTTGTGTCCTAGTTTTCCATAGGTATAACATATTATTTCTCCTCCTCTGGTTCTTCCTCTTCCTCTGGAAAAATAATTTCTTCCACCAGGATGTCTCTCTCTGGATCTTCCTCCTCTTTCTAAGTGACTGTGGGTTTTCTCATCCTCACCCTTGGGCTTCTGTGCCTTATCATGGGAAACTCCTTTACCTTTGTTCGGGCTTCGTCCTCTATCTCGTTGGATTTTTTTTTTCTGGCTAACTTCTCCTCTGCTTTCAGTGCATATTGATATGCCTCCTCTATTGTCCTCACTGACATCATGCTAATTTCATCCTGGATCTCATATATCAAGACATTTATGTACCTGACAACTTTATCTTCATCTCTCTCCCTCTATCCAGTCCTGATGTTCAACTTGTAAAACTCTTTTGTATACTCTTTCATTGTCATTCCTTTATGTATCATGTTTTGCATCCTCCTAAACAGATTTATCCGATAATCCTTGGCAATGAACTTATCCTTCAACTTGGCTACCATTCTATCCCAAATATTAATCTTTTGCTTACCTTTTCTTCACCTATCATCCCTCACTTCATCCCACCATAGTGTTGCACGTCCTTTCAATCTGGTGACAACATATCTCACCTTCTTTTCCTCAACGACATATTCATAATCAAAATACTTGTCCATGGACCTTATCCAGTACAACAACTCTTCAACATCTAAATTGCCTTCATACATTGGGATGTCTATTTTCTCTCTAGCTCCCAAATTCACAACAGATTTTAGTGAGGGTTCTTCAACAACGTCTCCCCCTGCAACTTCTTCAACCTTTGTCTCTTCACTTTTTTCCTCACTGACGTCTCCAACGTCAGGTGATCTCCTCTGCGTTGCTTCCATCGCTTCCAACCTCACACGTAATTCTCTCATTTCTCGTTCTACAGTGAGATTGGATATAGGTAGATCCACATGTCTCCTCGAGGGAATTATGATGACTGGTTCTCACACACAAAGTACACATTCAAGTTCTTTTTGGATACCTGAAAAAATTTTAGGCTCTCATACCACTTGGTGCAGACCCCCCTACTCTCCCTCGGGGTTGATCTACCTCCTGGTTAAGGATATTACCTCACCTCGAAATGGATTAGCTCCTGGAGACCTTACTGGTCCCAAATTAAATCACACAAGCCCTATTATGACCCTTAGGGTTTTCATGGTCATGATCCGGTCATTACCGATTTTTCCATTGATCGACAGTTCATAGAAATAGCAAGGAGCCAATGTGTTCTCTCTTTATCGAAGAGATATATCCTTGAAATCAGAAAAGTGCTCACCCAATCTTGATCTAATCGTGTTTGTTGATCCCCTTTCTTGACGCAATCAATGACGTTGTTGAATAATGGATTGCGAACTAGCAAGCCCACTAATTTTTCCTCCGCTCCCAACAATTATTCCCCACCGTCGATTTTACATTTTCTGATCGACAACTACCCATGGGCCCTTCTTTCTTAGTTCCCTATTCCAAATATCACACTAATGGGTACTAAATCCTTCCTTGGATGTGACCTTAGGTTGTGACCTGGGGTTTAACCTCCTAAAACGCTTCGGACTTTCGACTTCGGCATAATCTGGAAACACTTCTCCACAAATCCCCAAAGTTATAAAATCGCGGAGCACTGGATCCACAACGGGATCGAAGATCAATAAAACCCACTCAAATCAATGGTTCATAGTGACTCTGGGAGTTCGTATTTCGTTCATTCTTCCCAATCCAACACCTTCCACTTCCGTATCTCTGAACTAACGGAGCTGATATCCGCCCTCCACGTGTCTCCCTCAAATCGATGACCGAGATCTCTTCGAGACTCTGGGCTTCAGGAGTTCTCACAACACTGTACCTAGTTTCTTTCGGATCTCTGCCATGCATCCTTATGGATCCAATGACCTATATCTCCTCCACCCTTCGGGACTTTGTGAAGATCACACTTTTCTCCAGGAAAATATTTCGAAGTTCCTTCCCGTGAACTCTCAGAACTTCCGCCACCTGTCAACCTGGACGATGGACGATCCAGATCTCCCTCGACTCCCACCCCTTTCAGAGTCCTTCACCCTTATGCAATCTCTCTCTCCCAGAGTTCTTACCTTCTAGACTCCATGATCTGGTGCCATGTGTCCCCTGGAAATCAACGACCATGATCTACTCCACTCTTCAAAGCTTCAACAGTTTTAGCTTCTGCTCCACGCAGATCTTCCAGAGTTCTTTCTCATGAACCCTATGATATGTTGTCGCCTATCTCTCTAGACTATGGATGACCCCTAACCTCTTCAGGAATTTGGAAAATCCTTTCTCCTGCGTGCACACAGAGACTTAAATCTTGTGTGCTTTACCTAGATCCAAAGATCTGAAATGATCTCCCACCCTCCTGGATGGATCTTGATCTATGACTCATGAAACCTTTATAGTTTCATCCCCTTTGAATATTTCTCCCCGCTATCTCTCTTGATATTTATCTCTCAGACCCTTTAACTCCTCATAGGGATTACTTGGAAACTTAGTCAAACTTCCAACTTGTGCACTCCTTGCAACAAATTCATACGCAAGACTTAGCTTCTTGCAGGAGACTGTGCACACCTTGCAGCAGTCCCTTTGCACTCCTTGCAAATGGAAGTTTCACACTATCCCTTGTTATCTTCTGAGTTGAAAAAGACTTTGTTAACACACTCCTTGCAGATGATATGCACACCTTGCATGAACTCAATGAAGAGAAACAATTGAATCTTATTCAAATGCTTCACAGTTTCATACTTTCAATAACATAACTCATTCATTCATGAAAACATGAAATAATAGGGAAACTGTAAACAGTAGCAACACCATGCATTGGGTCAATATCCCTCTGCTATATTCATTCCAATGTAAATAGCTACATCCTGATAAAAACAAATTACATTCAGTAACAACTATCTCCTCCTAATCTGCAACTAACCTTCTTCAGGTATACAATGCATCTACATATACAAGAGTTCCTCTCGGGTTCCCTCCAACTACCTACCTGGTCAAAATTAAATTCTAAATCTACTTAAGTCCTATTACATAAACATCTGTGACAAACAATTTAATGAAAATGTTCAGATCCATGCCAAAATTAAATAATTCAAGGACGATTTGATGTCTTCTGGTTTGACGTGATTATTCAACCTCCCATTATTAAAACTTCTCTGATCCATCATTTACTCAGAAGTTATCTGACATACACCATCTTTCAAAATTCTGAATTTACTTAAAAGGCGTGCTAGGCGTTGTGTTGTTATCCCATGTGTTGACCATGACTCCATGAGTGGGGAACAGGTTTGAGTTACCTCAAGGCTAATTTTTACAAGTGGCCAATGTGGAATTTGACCACTAGAAGCCCCTAAAAATTGAGGATTTGTAAAGCTGCAAATTTCCCAAGGAGGGAAAGAAAGACCTAGGCACAAGGATGCATATAAAAACAACATATGGAGGAGTCAGGACACTGCTTAGTATGTTGGGAAAATAAACTATTTGTTGTTATGATCATAGTTAGTGTGAGGGAAAGAAATATTTTATATGTGTATGGTGACTATAGATAAGGAGGATCATTCAATTTTCCCTTATGGTCTCATGGTCAGGCTAGGGGGTGAGAAGGACAAGTGAACTTTGTTGTTCTGTTCTATGGTTGGGTGGAACGTGGTTGTTCCATTTGTATTCCAGCATCATGTTTCAGATATGTATCCCATCATGTGTTCTTTGTCAATGACATATTTATGGTTATCATTTGTTTGGAATATGATTGGTTGTGTATAAATAAGTGAAATCACTTCTTAAGGGACTGTATGATCATGTTTCCTATGGCTTATCATAGTTAAATAATACTGGAAATATTGGTTGTTTGAGATAAGATGGTGGTATATATATTTATCTAACTATATATATATATATATATATGCTCATACATAAAGAAATGGTAGAACTATTGTTATGTTCCTAGTGACCATTGGATTATATATATTTTGAATTTCTATTCAAATCTATACATAACAATCACTGTAGAGAAATGGTGCAATAAGGAATAAACTTAAACAAGTGCTTATCAATTTGATAACATGTAAAAATAGATAAAAGGATAACAGTCTAAATATATCCTTTATATTATCTATTACCACATTGAGATAGTGATTCAATAGACTACAAAGTGTCTTGCAAAAATAACTGTCGTATTCAAATGAATCTTGTTCAAAATTTACATTTAGAGTACCACAAATCAATAATTCCACATCCTTCTGTATTGTAAACAGAACCCTAGGAAAGTCTCTACAAAATTTTGTATGTAGCTGCATATTAATTCTTGCATAGATCGGTCAAGGAAGGGAATGGAACTCAAATACTTTCAAAATAAGATGCTTCGTTCATCCGATTACACCAACTTTCATAACCTGCAAAGGAAGTAAAATGAGGATTTACTAACTTTGGTAGCATTTTAATTCTGTGGAAATCAAACAGTAGAATAAGACAAGGAAAAAAATTATCTTGAGTTCCAAATTAGATCAACGATTAGGGTTAAATTTGGCCTTCAATGCTTCAGGTGATTTCTGATGTTAGAAACTGGTTTCCCAGAAGTACATACTCCCGAAGTGACGTAACATGTTGACGTCATTGTTAACTTCGCATTGGCCGAGTGGATGCCACATGTCACTTAGATTAGCGACTTACATGTACCTGAAATGCCAATTTCATATTGACACTTGTCATCATCCGATTGTGCCACGTTTCCTTTCTAACGTGGTCTGTTGACATAGATCTCCTGTCGTGGCACATATCCTCCTCCTAGATCTAACGACTATGATCAGTTCTAGATCAATGGTCCAGATTCATTTCTGCCTTCGGGAATTTGGGTTATCCGTTCCCAGTTCTCAAATCTCCTGAAGTGAGATTCCCTGAATAAAACTCGAGCAACTGGAATTAATCTAACAGTCCATTTTTGATGCAAAAAGCTCCGAGTGGTGGCACAAGGTAGTTAAACTTGGTGGAAAAGTTATCTAGATCGTGGTTGCATTAACATTAATCACTATCTATCAAGATCGATGGTTGAGAGGCATTGTGGAGATCGAAGTTGCACAACAGATAATTCTACAGGGCGATCCCGTAATCCAAACCATGGTTTCCCAGAAGGGGTATGTGTCATCATGGGGAAAATTGCAGAATGATCGACAGGTTACTCCAAAACCACCAACCCATGTGGCTACAATTTGAAAAGTACTAAATTTGATGTGACATTTTTAGTAGTTATTAGTTCAAGCATGGAGACTATGGGCCCCAGTGGACGTGTGGCGCCTGATCCCAAGGTCCGCAGACTTAGCACTCTGGAGAAATTGTGTTGCAGTTGAATTGAGTCGAGAACTCCCAGAGGCCGTATTTAATCTCGACCGTTGATTGGGAGAAGGTAAGTGGAAATCGATACTACAGTCCAGAGACTGGGCACTCCAGAAGGTTGGAGAGTATGGATAGCCTAGAACTTCCGAAGCTTGGAGTTCTGTAATAAATTTCAACCGTCGATTGTTGAGGAAGTCGTGGACCATTGATCCACCCCACTTCAGGAAGTTCACCAATTCAGTGTTCGGGAGAAATAAGGAATGAAGTAGAAAGAGCTTCCAAAGATGAAGTTTCGGACCCCTAAAAGCTCTCAAGGCTCTAGATAATAACCTATTCGATAGCACCAGTTCATAGCCCATGGTCACATGCAATTGAGGGATGAAAAAAAAGGGCTAGTGCCCGAAAATTGTGTTCAAGAAGGGAAAAGGGGTTAGGAAGGAAGCCCATGGGTTTCGTTTGGTTTGAACTTGCATCAAAAGAGGTACTAAATACTTGGGAACTTTTTGATAGGTTCCAACAAAGATCTAAGAGTCATTATCTCAGAGAAAAGAGATCAATTGTGCAAGGAATGCATCAGATAAAAAACACAAGTTTTAAAGGATCATAGCTTTCTTCTCAAAGCTCAAAATTGACCAAGGAAATAGTAATTGGAAATATCGCGGAAAGAGGATTCCAAGTATTCATCCATATTTGAGGATTGAGTAGCTTATATCACATGAAGTCAGAGAGGATATTTTTGGTGACCATAAAAGGAAAATTTGTTCATATAATACCAAAATGGTATATTGTAGTTCTAGCTAACAAAAATTGTGATACGTTCATGTTTTTAGATGTAATGGTTACATTTAAAACACACACACACAAAAAAAACACTAGAGAAATTTGGGGTACATTACAATATGGAAGAATTCAATGCAATATGGTTACAATATCTCCTAGCAAGTATACTTAACCTCACTAATTATTTGGGTATTCCTACATGCTCTTATGCATCCTAGAAAGTATGAGTAATCCCTACTAGCTTATATTAGGTTAGCATAGAAGGCGTGTGTGTATCCATCACCAATCTTGCCTCATCTATACCTAGACATGATTCTACTAAATCAAATTTTCGAACAATAATATTCACACTCCCTTCAATATTTGAATGAGACACTTGCGAACTAAAGGACCTCACATCCTTATCAAACTTCACATATTGACTCACCATAGTCCTCTAATGTATTATAATGTGGATGTTTTAAGTGATTCTTGTCAAAGTCTCACTATATCTAACAACACAAGATGCTACCACATCATCTCAAACCTCCAAAATACATTGACCACCTATGAATATGAAGTAATATAAACATTGATCATAAATAAACTAAGAAACTCAATCATCAGTCAAGTAAAAAGAATTAAGCAAAATATTTAGTCACCACATGATGGGTTGTTTAGGACATGTGGAAAATATTATCTCTTCTCCATACAATACCAAGACAAGTGGATCAATTCTATCAAAATCATGGAGATAGAAAACTACATAAATCCCATTTATCCTATAATACCAACCTTGTGGTACAAACAACAACCAATGTAGGACTATCAAGAACATTTAATCATATGTATCTCATCCATGCACTTCAAATCCTCTATAAACTATTGGGTATGTGTTATATTCTTTGCATGACTAGACCTAGTGTTTTCATTATGTTGGGCATGCAATGGGTTGTAGAGGGGGTGTAGACCCCTTGCATGGGAGGTCACAAGGGGGAAACAACCCTAAAAAAAAATTATGACGATTTTTGTGTCTAAGTTTTTGTCATTTTTCATCACATGGTTTTTATCGATGGTTTTCTAATTCCAGTTAAGGAATTATAGATTTTGAATAATTTGGGTCAATGGATTAGGGGTTTTGGATTCCACGGGATCCTATATATATTGTATTGTAAACAGTGAATATATCATTTGAATAAAATAATTAGCGGTGTCGCTCTAAATAGGATGTTGGTTTTGTCGGTTTGGGTTTCCAGGCTAAAATATTTGTGTAATGTGTTTGTGTTCCATTGTATCTTTTATGTTTTTATTAAGAATACATTTGTAGTAATTTATTTTACAAGGTTAAAATCTACATAAACCAAATCAAAAACCTAAACAAGGTGATTGTTGACCAAAAAATCTACTTTGGGATTAACATGATGTTTCTCATTTTTCATATCTTCCCGAGCTGGCACAAGGGTTTCTCTTAGAATCTCATTATGGTCTAGTTCTAATCAAAGATAGTGGTAGGAGTCATAGCTATTGTGTCCCTTTGCCTTCAAAGAGTATCAATGGGTTACATTAAAATTTTTATTTGAGTGCATAGTGTTTTTCATTCACTAGAAGAGTATCTAGCATCAATTTTAAGTCATTTTGTCTCAGTTCAAATTAGTTAAGGGGTTTAGTTTTACTTTGGTCAGTGCCTCCATTATCAATCAAAGGGATAGTAGGGATACAAATATTTCAAATTCATAGTGTTACCTAGCCTAATATCACCTATTGAACATATTCATAATAGTCATCAATATCGTTGTATCCATCAACATCTTGATGCCACCCAAGCAGGTTCATTTCGACCTTGTTCGGCTTGTCTCAGAACCATAATATTTTTTACTCGAGGGAGGCCTTCCTGGGATAATTTTTTAGTTATGAATCCATTCCATATAATAATTCCATATTTCAAGGATAATCAGTTCATATTTCAGGAATTGACAACTGAGTTTGAAAAAATTTCAATCTTATCCCCTTTTGTTGGTCATTGGGAAGGTCCCGTGAGAACAAGGTATTTCACATGAAATAAAATGGAATCTATTAATTATGTATAAAATACAATGGTTTCACCTTGTATGTATCAAGATAATATTTTCAACGGGCTATCACTTGCCACATTATGAACTTGTATGACCAGCCTATCAAGGTCATGAATTCCACGTCTCTTAAATGGTCGAAACTCGTAGCTATGATGTCCTGATCCATTTATGTTTTGATATTAGAATTTAAATGAAAAAAAATCATATAAGTGATTTAGGGTAGTATGATACCTTTCCAACGGTATATCATATGGTTGGTATGGACCCTCGTTCATTGAGAACAAGCCTTTGCAATTTCAATACTAGTTTCAGAAGCTAGTTCAGTGACAATGGTTCAGGGTTTAATTTTTTTTTCCAAAAGGCGAGCTACATAATAAAATAAAAGTCTTCATGTTTGATTATACTCATATAAATTTCCAGTGATTCTTGATTCTCTCATTCTGACACAGTATGAACCTGTTCTGACCTCAAGAAATCAAGGGGAAAATTGGCTAAAAAATGGAAAAAATGGCCAAACGCTCGTTGGACAAAAAATTAAAAGAAAAATTTACTTTAAAACAATTAATAAATAAATAGAAATTGGATTTTTTGGAAACATTTGAAGTTTTGGATGTTTGAACTTGGGACATTCCACCAACTACATGAATTAATAACCCTCCACTAACCAACATCTCAGAACACCGCGTTATGAAGGGAAAGGGAGGCAACAAGTTTTTGAGAACCTGCACACATACCAAGACAACACAAATCAAAATTTTATTTTGGGGTATTTTCCCCTTCTCCCTTCATCCTTGTTTCATTTCCCCCGAGCACCAATTTTGGGATAGATAATTTCATGGGGAATATTAGGGCATGGAGAAGATCAGGTCATGGAGGTGGATGACTTCATAGGAAAACCATTCCAGAAAACCAACCCATGGATTTTGCAAGAAAATATAAGTTCTTATGGCTGATTTCTCTCATAGAATAATTAACTTCATATTGTTCATGATTTCAAATGACAGTTTATGGATGAGATCAGGTTTTCATGGATATTTCTTTGTAATTTATGGTTAAGAGATTGGGGGTTTTGAGCTTCATTGGTAAATTTAAGGATGGGATTTGTTTCTGTAACTTATTGGAGAATAAATTGAGTGGGTAAGGTTTCAGATATATTTATTACAATCATCAAAATGAAATATGATTTTTCCTTGTTTTGATTGGTATATGAGATGTTGGGTGTTTATTAGAATGTTTTCAAAGAATCCATATAAGTTTGTGGCAGTTTTTTTTTTTAAGAATCACATGCCTAGGTGATTATATTTCAATTCAAGTCAACTTTAGGGGGTATCCATACCAAATGAACTTGTAAATCCTATTTTCAATCCAAAAAAATTTCTTGTAGAGCCGAATTCAATGACCTGGGAATTTTATGAAAAGAACAGATCACCCTATGTGCGTTTGTTGGTTTTCCTGATATAGAGTTTTATTTCATTCTCAGATTTAAAATATAGGATGTGTCATAGGAATTTTCAAGGCCCTTAGTAAATCAAGGGCCTTCGTTCCCTTGGATAAAAGGGAACCACTTGATGACCTATTTTAGGCAAAGGGTATTACACATTAGTTTCATCACCCTTATGACCGTTAATGATGTAAACCTATATGTTACCTTCAGAGGGGTTAGTGGCCTAAATTCCTGAAGAAAGAAGTGAGAAGAACTTTGCCTGAGAAAAGAAGTTGTATTTTCCTTTGTAAAAACCCTATTAAGGAGGATTTCTGCAGGTTGCACTATATAGAGGGTGTGAAAATGACGGATTTATGCACCTTGCTCTATAGCTAGGTTGCAGAGTTTTCATAGGTTACTCTATATCTAGGGTGCGGAAATTCTTGTACGTGGGAAAAATGAGCGTCTTCTCGATGCTTCTAGAAGGAGAATCTTCTATGGTGAGGTGGCCTCCAAACGATTTGAATCTTACTCACTTTCATGATTTAGTGGGATCATCCTAACCTTCTCACCTTATCCTCTTCAACTTATAAAAGGAGAGGATCTCTCATGGAGAAAGTTAGATTGTCTTGAGCTTGAGTTTTGTAGATTGGGAATTTGGCTTGATTAGAGTGCCTTTGTATTTGCTTTGTCAAGATAGATTCTGAGTAGCTATCAGATCCATGGTCTCAGAATCCTTGGAGCAAGAAGTGTGTGGGAAGCAAGGAATTGTTGGAAGGAACCTAACAACATCAAGTCATCTAGTTGTATCTTTCTTCCACATTCTTTAATACATATATATTTTTATTTCCTATATGAATGTTATTTGTCCATATTGTATGATTCCTTGATCACATACATAGTTTCATATTGAATAAAATATGTTATTCTTGTCTTCGTTGGCTTGTGTTTATTTGCAGATATTTCTCCATAAGCCTTGCGACGGAGATTGGATTGCATTGGTGAAGTCAAATCTTCGATATTTAAAAGGTATTTTCTAGATAAATTTCTCATTTGATAATTGAAATCTAAGGAAACAGTAGTGTATTGTCTCGTTTTGTTCTAGCTTCGTAGTGAAGCTAGGGGGATTGATTTGTGTCTACACCTAACAATTAGCCCGATAACAAAATTGGCGACCATACTGGGGAACAGATTGTTTTCATAGTTTGTCTTTATTTGTTTCTTTTATTTCCTGGGTTCTATTTTTTGAGTCACTGGGAGATCTAAATTGACTCTTTGACTATTTAATTTCATTGGAAAAACCTTCTTTCTTTTTTATTTTATCATTTACTTTGATTTCCGCACCCTGCTTTGAGGGATAGTGCGGCAATATTTGATTTACACACCCTACATTTTGATAGAGTGTGACATTTCCGCACTATATAATTTCTTGGGCCTACGTAAATCATGGATTTCTGCACTATGTTAGTCTGACAGCCTGCAACGATTGTGAATGTTTTTATTTTTGTTGTTTATTCCTTACCCAGATCTTGGATTTGGTTTTGGGGTGAATTGTTGGGTTTGATTATGATCTGTTTACAGTCTGCTTGAAATTTTTCGAGCTTATTTTATCCATCTTTTCCTTGTTTGATTTTTAAATACTTGGTCTCTTTCTTTGAGTGTCTTTCAGTTACAAAACATTATTTTTTTTGTTAGAATTGTTTGGTGAAAGAACTTTTTCTTTTATTGAATAGTTTGTGTTAAAAGAGAAAATTTGTTTGGGTTTCTTTGTTTTAAAGAGATTTTCTATTTATTTTAGCTATCTTTGAAACAAAAAAATTGATTTCTTTCTTTATATTAGATTGGGTGCATCCTTGCATTTGAAGTAGCGAAATTGCATGAATTTTTGCGTTTTGGGTGTTTTTGGCATTTGAAGTAGCGAAGTAGCCAAGAATCATGTATTGGTGTACAGTCTCTTTTTCTCAGTTCTTGAAGATCTTGATGTTGATGAGTTTAATAAAATTTTGGGACATTGTGCATATGGGAATGATAAACGTTTTCTCCTTCTCATAATATATCTTTCATCGAAGTGAAACATTTGCATTATCATTTCTTTTCATTGTTTAGAGTCGGTCAAAACATCATTTAGTTCACGCCATTTTTCCTTTTGAGTAACAACAACCTTAAAATAAAGCGCTTATAAAAATTGATTAGACATTTTTATATTTTTTGGTAGCAAACCTACATTAGATTAGTTACAGGGCTTTGGAATAGGTGTGAAAGATAACTTTCAAAAGCTGCAAACAAACATAGAATCTTGAGTTAGGGAGTGGTGAAATCCACTTGCTACATTTTGTCTTGGGAAGCCCTTCTCACACAAGGGTCAAACCTGAGGTCGCATTGAGAGTGGCAGAGTTACTCACCCTACTGTGTTGGTCTTGGTGTAGAGATTTCACATATTATGGGGGTTGCTTGAAGGTATACTCACAATGATGGGTGGAAGCCTTTCAATTTGATTTCGGGCTAGATACCTTTCCTTTGCGCGTGGATCGGACTGTTGATTGTCTCCCCAGGCATCACTGTATTAATTGGTAACCTTGTTGTCATATATCTTTAGGGTATCTACACGAGGAGATTGTGGAGGGGCAAGTTTTCATGGTACCTGGAATCGACGTTTTCCAAACTCACTCGTGCTCCTTGGAGGGTATACCCATGATTATGTGTGGGAGCTTGCACCAAGGTGTAAGTCCATTAAGCAGGTCATCAACGTAACTTTTCCACCCTCTTTATCTCATCCCTTTCTTACTTTGTCCTTGCGACATTGGATTTCATCACCAACTAGTGTGCTCATTATGAGAAAGTTTTGTTTGCTTTCTTGTTTACTAGATTTTTAGCATGTGTTGTTTGTTTTCCCTAGTAGACTCTAGGTTGGATTTTTGTTTTTAATGGCGTCAGTTCCCGGAATGATCAATGAAGGAACCTATGCTCCAGGGGAACCTTTTGTTTTTCCTTCTTACAAAAACATTGGTCCTCCTCACATCGCTACTTTGAACCTTCCAGGTCTTACAGTTGGATTATCGGTAAACCCAAATAAACCGTAAACCCAAGTACCCTTGCAAGCTTTGTAAGGGTAGCCATATTCTTAAGGATTTCCCTGGTCTATCCAAGGTTATAGAAGCTTGGTCTACATAGCCTCGCCAACCCATGTTGTCAGCCTCTGAACAACATGTTGATGAACTCCCATCAACTACTCAAGATACCATTGGGAAGAAGAAAAGTAGAGTCAAGTTCCCATGTATGTTATGCAAAGGGAGTCATCTAACTCACCTTTTCCCTCATATGGACGAAGCGTCAAAATTCCTGGAAGACATGACTGTTTTACAGCCTCAACTTCCAACTTCTTATCACAAGCTTACTCTTGACCCACCTATAATTGATGGAATTATCAATATGGTCCCTTCGTTGAGAAATCCAGTTGATCATGTAGTCAATTTGGTCACATCCTTAGTTGAACGAGTTGACAAATTGGTCACTTCGATCCCATCCTCGGTCGATCCAACTCTCCCGGTAGAGAGTTAAGCCCAAGCGGTGGGTCGATCCATTTCCAGTTGTTGAGCCCATTCTCCCTTTGGATAATGCAACCCAAGTGTTCGATCTGATCTTGTCATCGGTCGATCCTACTCTCCCGCTAGAGAGTAAATATGATGTTGCTCATGTTTTTCTAGTTGATACAGAATCTACCCTGCTAGGGGACATTCCACCTTCTCTCATAAAACCTCCTCCAAGTAATGAGGCCATCCTTTTTAAATGGGGTGTGTTAACTGGACCTCGTCTTCCCTCTCACATTCCTTTCCAGATTACAATACAGGTTTGTGGTCGGGATGTTCCTCAGACATTGATAGATGAAGGTGTGTCTGTTAGTATTTTATCCTATATTGCTTGGTAAGCTTTGGGTTTTCCTCATCTTGTGTTGGTTACGCAAAATCTGTTAGATTTTAACAGAAGAACTAGTCACCCTTTAGGGGTCCTTCCTCAGTTTCTTATAACTTTGGGAGGGAAAACTATCGTTATTGACGTGATGGTAGTCTAAGACCCCTTGCATTTTGATTTACTCCTTTGGTGACATTATGTCTATGCCATGAAAGCTATTGTGTCCACTCTTTTTCTTGTGATATCTTTCCCACGTGATGGAAGAGTGGTGACTATTGATCAAATTTCGTTTGTTGTTCCTGACTTGACCGTCAACCTAATGACCTCCCTAAATGGTTCTTATATGCAAATGGTATTGCACCCCCATAGGTCAATTATGTGGCATTGTCTCCAATGCCTTCAGCTACCGATGAAGTTGAGCCTGTCGTTGTAATATCACTCCCTTATGACTTGGATCTGGTAGTTTACATGGTGATCTCTTTGGTAGGGCTATTGGAGCCTGACCTCGTTACCCCTATCGCGACCGTCGACATGTGTTCTTTCCAGAGTGTGTTTCTTCCATCAAGTGAAGATCTCTTAGAAGCCATGACTGAGTTTTGTCCCTTGACATGGTTTACTTCCAGAGAATTGTCCTCTTGGAAGCCATGATCAAGAAAAGGACCCATGAGCATGATTTTCTGATTTCAAACTCATTAAAAAATGAAACCAGCCTTGAGCATGGTTTTCTGATTTCAAGCTCATTAAAAAATGAAATAAGCTTTGAGCATAGTTTTATGATTTCAAGCTTGTTAAAAAATTAAACCAACTATGAGGATAGTTTTCGCATCTTTGTAGGAACCTCATTAAAAAATGAAATAGATCTTACGAGAATATTTCATGTTTATGTGTCAATCTCATTAAAAAATGAAAGAGAGGTCTAGGGATTGAACCTGGATTCTTGACCATAGTTCGTGTTCCTTTGTCAAGCTCGTTAAAAAATGAAATTATTTTCTCCCTCTTTGATTGAGTCAAGCACTTTGTTATGTATAGTATTTGAAGCTTATTTTCATTCTCCTCTATCATTGGACAAATTGAAGCTTGGGGGGCAATGCTTTCATCCTCTGGACTTGATGATGAAGTTAAAGTCATTGGTTTCTTAAGTCGGGGGCTAAGTACCAACCATCCCTGTGTTATGCATTGGGAAGTCACAACCATAGTTTTATTTGGTTCAATATTGTGTAAAAATGAAACCACCTGCCTCAAGCATAGTTTCCTTTGGTTCAAGCTTGTGTAAAAATGAAACCAGGTCCAAGCATAGTTTTGGCTAGTTTTAAGCTTGTGTAAAAGTAAAATCTATCCTGAGCATAGTTTTGTTTTGTTTTAAGGTTGCGTAAAAATGAAAACAATCTCGAGCTCAATCTTTGTTCTTTCTTATGCTCGCAAATCAATGAGAACGCAACCGAGTATACTTTTGTCGTCTTTTTGTACTCGTCAGGGTAACAAAAAAAAATGAAACCTATGGAGTATCCTTTCATCTCTTTTCACACTCCGTAAAAATGAAAATATTTACAATCGAACTTATTCTTTTCATGCTCGTAAAAGTATTTGAAGAAAACATTTGGTGAGGGATAATTTATCTCTTTTTCGGTCTCATGAGACCAACTTTCAAAAAGGAACTTTTGGAGTTTTATTTAAGTGTTTTTCAAACTCTCTAAACATGAAAAACCCTTGATTTTTCTATCTTTGGACTCGTTAAACAAACATCTAAATACCCATATGGGACCGAACCACTCCTTCTTAGGGTTTTTTAAACATACTCTGAGGGACTTGTCTGAAGGATAAGCTTACATCCACAAGCATATGTTATCCTCCTCAATCTTGTGTAAAAATAAAGAGGTATTCGCCATAAATGGTGGGGGGAAATTGGGAAATAAATGTATCTAAACTTGTATTCTATGGAAAGTCACCTTTGAGCATGACACCCTTTCACTTGCTTTGTGTCTAGGTTGGAAAATCCGCTTGTCTCTTGATCATACCCCTTTCTAAGATTACAAATTGGTCTGTGATCCCTATTGTTGAGTCGGTATTTTCCAAGACAGTTGTTGTGTCATCAATATGTTCAAGGAGAAATTCAACCCGAAAATCCTTCTATTGTGTCGACCATTTCTACAGTCCTTAAGACTTCTATTGTGTCAACCTTCCCTGAGTCAGTCCTAAATCACTTGTTACTCTGATCTACCTTCAAATATTGTTACTCATTTCGGGTCATTGATGGGGGATACATTAAGGCCCTCATGTGATGAGTCTTTTCCTGTCAAATTCAAGTCATTATCCAGGAATTAGACTTAGTTCAGTGATTTGGTACCTTGGAACATGTATGCCTCAATGGAAGGTTTCCTCGCTTTTGATAGTGGGTTTTCATTACTGACCCCTGATCGAGAGATTCAACCGAGTGTTCGACTTCATCTCATTAATTCACACCCATTGGATTGTACTAGTGTACCTTGGGAGTCATTGGCATTAATGGTGATTTCCCTCACACATGTTAACGATATTCATTAATTAATGGTAATCAAGTGGTTTCTACCATGTTTGACTTCAACACCTGTAATTGTATGGTTAGATTCGTACTATAGAGTGGTGGAGATGAAGACCCTGGATCTTTTCTGATAGATCCAGGTTGCGTTGGAGTATATTCATATTGTATTGTTGTATAGATCCACAATGTATGTTTGGTGGCTATGTTCAAATTTGAGTCTTTAACACATAGATCCACAGTGTATTTTTGGTGGCTATGCTCAGATTTGAGTCATATTGACATGGATCCACATTGTATGTTTGATGGCCATGACCTGTCTTACTTGACATGGATATTTGCATTTTGGAATTTATGCTTTGAGTCATTAGTATTATGAGTATGGGAACGCCTACCTCAGTGATGATATATTATTGTATTGTATTTCCTTATTTGTTGGTAGGTTTCCGACCAACTGTTCCTTGTTCCCTACAAACACTCGACAAAGTATTTCATCTATCACTCTATTCTAACTTTATACTTTGGGGGGATCTTTGTTACACATTATTTTTGTCACCCTTATGATCATTAATGATGTAAACCTATTTGTTACCTTCATAGGGGTTAGTGGCCTGAATTCTTGAAGAAAGAAGGGAGAATAACTTTGCCTGAGAAAAGAAGTTGTATTTTCCTTTGTAAAAACCCTATTAAGGACTATTTCCACAGGTTTCACTATACATAGGGTGCGGAAATGCTTGATTTCCGCACCTTTCTCTATAGATAGGTTGCAGAGTTTCCGCAAGTAGCTCTATATCTAGGGTGGGAAAATTCTTGTACGTGGGAAAAACGAGCGTCTTCTCGATGCTTCTAGAAGGAGAAGCTTCTATGGTGAGGTGGCCTCTGAATGGTTTGGATCTTACTCACTTTCATGATTTAGTGGGATCATCCTAAGTTCTAACCCCCTCACCTTATCCTCTTCAACTTATAAAAGGAGAGGAGCTCTCATGGAGAAAGTTAGATTGGGTTGAGCCTGATTTTTGTAGATTGGGAATGTGGCTTGATTAGAGTGGCTTTGGACTTTGCTTTGTCAAGACAGATTGTGAGTAGCTATCAGATCCATGGTCTCAGAATCCTTGGAGTAAGAAGTGTGTGGGAAGAAAGGAACTATTGGAAGGAACCTGACAACATCAAGGCATCTTGTGGTATCTTTCTTCCACATTCTTTAATACAGATATACTTTTCTTTCCTATATGAATGTCATTTATTGATATTGTATGATTCCTTGATCACGTACATAGTTTCATATCTAATAGACTCTATTATTCTTGTCTTCATTGGATTCCTTGATCACATACATAGTTTCATATTGAATAGACTCTATTATTCTTTCCTTCATTGGATTGTGTTTATTTGAAGATATTTCTCCATAAGCCTCGTGACGGAGCTTGGATTGAATTGGCGAATTCAGATATTTGACATTTAAAAGGTATGTTCTAGATCCATTTCTTATTTGATAATTGAAATCTAAGGAAAGAGTAGTGTATTGTCTCATTTTGTTCTAGTTTCGTAGTGAAGCTAGGGGGATTGATTTGTGTCCACACTTAACAATTAGCCTGATAACAAAGGGGCCATCAAGGTATGAAAAAAAAAATTGAACATACTTTTAAAATCCTCCCCCCCACACTCAATTTTACACTTGTTTTGACTTTAGCTGCTTCCATAAATCTTGCACATGTTTCATTGTTAGTATAACCTTCTCATGTAAAGAAATGTTTTGGTTCTCACTTAATTTTATGTTCATTAAAATATCAAATTATTCTTTGTATATCATCATCGATTTAATTTTTATTAGGTAATTTTCAATCATTAAACAAGGAAATTGTTGAATCTCTCTATCTTATGGAAGTTATGTGGCCCATAAATAGATTCATCCCCCTTTCTTTTGGTTGAGTAGCATAGGTGTTTTAATTTATTTTTTTATTGAATCTATTTGAGTACCACACCAACTAAGATGAAGGAAAAAATATGCATAACCTTGTGATTGAGTGATGGTTGGGTTTCCCTGCCATCACGCCTGTTGTGTTTAAAATCAATTTAAATAGAGAGGGTGAACTGGTATTCATTGTATTTTTTATTTGATTTTATTTCTCTCTTACAAGTTTCTACCCCTAAAGGAATCATTCAAAAAAACCAGAAAACTGAAAATCCAAAAAACATGAAAAGTACCTGGAAACAAAACCATGAACTCTATTATATATATATATATATAAATATATAAATATATATATATATATATGCTTATATCATATCTAATATTAGATAGATTTCAATTTTATTGACCAAGAGATGCGCTTGTAAAATAAAGATATGATCTCACTACATGGATGGCTTGGTCCTTTCAATTTATGCAATTTCAATTTCTAGAAGAATCTTCATCAAGAGCCCCTTAGAATTTGTCTACCTAGTATCAATTGAGTGAGATTTTTTCTTATATTTGGTATTATTGGTAAATACCACAGTCAAAACATGGAATAATTTAGCTTGGGTTAGAATACTACTTTCTTTGGTTAAGATCAGTTAAAACTCCATCACGGGGTCTTGATCCTCTTCCTTTATGTATGTATCCTTCTTCCATCCAAGTGGATTTATAAGATCGAAAGAACTAGTGATGAGAAAGGTCTAGTCTCTCCTTCTTTGTATTGCATGGGGCACTCTTCCTTCTAAGCATGTGGTGTATGCAAGATCACTCATTTTATACTAGGTGGAGTAGTTCCAAGATATTAGGTATTTTCATGATCAAGAGGACCTTCAAAATGGTGTGGTAACCACTGCATGTGATTAATCAACTTAAAAATTAAAATTAATACATGTTTAAAGTATTTACCTTTCATCAGTCCACCCAAAAACTTGGTTAATATTAATTTTATTCCAATTGCATCTTTTCCATAGATGTTGCATCTTACTAAAGGTCTATAATTTCATTTTTAGACATCTTTTTCCAACCTTAAAAATTCCAGGGACCACTTTCCAGGAAATGCTCAGTAATATTGTGTTAGTATGGGCTTCTTTTCACACATAAGAAGTCTTGAAAAACTTGTTTTTCTTCACTTACAACCACCTTAAATGATATGGTTGTAGATTTGTAAATACCTTTTGACTTTTAGTTTTCAGTATTCTTGCACAAGTCATTCACCGGGTAATTGTTCTAAACCCCAGTTTACCCAGGGAACCCATTTTTAATGTTTTCCCAAGGCCATAAGGGACCAAACAAATTGTTTTTCAATTTTATTAGTTTGTTGCTCCAAAAATTAGAAAGCTCATTTTCACCCTCTTTTCCATAAAAATCAACTCTCGGGCCATTTTTGCCACCTAGGGAGAAGTGGATGGAAAATACCCAAGTTGTGTGGTACCAAGAAGGATTTGTTGCAAGTCCCTCGCCTCTCCTTCTTCCCCTTTTCAACACCTCAAACGCAGGACCATATGAGGTGCAAGTAGTCTCTACCTCTTGTTGAGTTATCAAAGAGGTTGTAATGGACTCCACAACCATATATGTGGGATTCGTCCCAATGGACATATTTTTCTTATAAAACGTCCATTTTCTGGAAACCATACTGGGGACATGCAAACCTATTTTGTTTTCTTGTATCCCAAAATTTTATTGAGCATCGGACCCAAATTGTTTGGTGTCTTTCCCCCTATCCTTTGACTGAAATAGAAGACAAGGTCATTAAGATATTCTTTGAATTTCTTTGGTGGGTGTTATAGCTTTTTTCCCCTTTTAATTTTAATTTATTGGGGAGCCATACGTGCCATAAAAATTTGTTTCAAATGCCTTGTTATTTTTTTGTGTTGTTCCAATTTGTTTTGGAAACATCTTCCTTTGGTACAAGTACTTTACAATCCATAGAGTTGAGAACTTACTAATCTAATATATGTCACTAAGTGTTGACTTCATTCCTCATTTATATCACATCATGTTTTTTCCATGGAAATACTCTTCACCCCTATATTTAGGGGAATATTTTCATGATTGACCCAAGATTGACCATGTGGTGATGCCACATTTTAATATAGATAAAAATATTGAATCCAAGGATCATATCCAACAATTCTTTAACATTTTTTTTATCATACCCATACTTCATGAGGATGTAGATATTAGGACGTTTGTTCGAACATTAGAGGGAGAAGTTGCTCGATGGTTTCATACAATTCAATCATTCTCCATAACCAATTGGGAATCATTGGAAACACTCTTCAAGGAAAATATGGACATAGTAAAGACATAATTTCATCGCACGTCACATTTGATGAGAATAGAGCCATCAAGGAACCTAGATCTAGGGAACATGAGGATCTATTTGTGCTAATCTTCTCAATAATATGAATGAACAATTGTCAACCATAGGAAGAAATGATTACCATGATATTGATGATGGTGGGTTGCCGAATGATGAGCTAGGCAAGTTTCATTCACAAGTAGATTATTTTCCTTTTTGTCAATACAACCATGATCCAAATCAATTCCATTGTTATCATAGGCATTTGGATTTGATAACTCTAAAATCCACCTCTTCTACCTATGAGTATGAATCGACATGCACATCTAAATCCTCACCTCCATAATCTAGTTGGTGTTCATTTTTTCATGAAAGGAATAGAAATTACATTGTAGGCGGTATATGAGACCTATAGATTTATCAATTCCTTCTAATTCCCCTCTCTTTAGTCAAGATGAAAGTTGGAATGTTCCTCGATACACAAAATAACCAATCTATTTACACATTTGTTGTGGCCAATGTGAATGAGAACTCAATTGAAATTCAAAAAATTCCTCCCATTCACACAAACATTCCCATAGAGTTGGATTATGAGGAGAATGGATATCTTCTTTCTTCTCCACCTTTTCCTTCCACCATTGATTAGGTATGGCTTCCTTGTGTAAAATTATTTTGATTTCTTATGCCCCTTTGTATGAATTTTCCAAAAGTTGGGAGTGAACATCACAAGTGCTTGTCGATGAATAGAAGGAACCTTCCATTCTACCTGCATGTGGCATACGTTATGATGTTTCCATAGAGTTTGATATCATGCCTTTTAACTTCTCCAAGAATGATGAGCCTCTCATTCCAGCTATGATAGATAATTCCTAGGATAAGAGAGATAACATTGTTATTAATGTTGAGAATGTAGCTATTGAAGAAAAAGAGCCAAACAATTTCATTAGTGACATCTCATTAGTGGAAATTTAGAAGAGAAAAAAGAGAATAATTTCCAAACTAATCCATGTTGTCACATAGATTTTCCCATCCCACAACATCAATCGATCAATGTGTTCATGTCACATAATGGTGTTTGTAATGAAGGGTCACCTCAATTTGTAGATGTTTGTCAACATGAAACCTTTGATAATCTCAATTTGTTTGATGAATATCCTTATGATTACATTACTTCCCGTCAATATTTATACTAGGATGAATATTCATCTTATGATTCATGAAACAACATATCTAAACGATCATGTCATGAAGACTTGGTATCGAATAATTATAATCCTAATTTGTTCGAAGAATCTGCATCCTCCTCAATAATTCAGTGTAGTAAAGATATAAAAAATAACATGCTTGATAATATTCCTAGTCTCAATATTGCTTCCATTGACAAATATTTTAGCAATATTACAAACGTTGATATCTCTCTTACCAAGAAAATTGATCATATGACACAAGGTTCTATATGGAATTTGGATGCAAATAATGACACATCAGATGATGAGGATAAAGAGAATGACCATCTCTTTCTTGATAATAACACTATTCATGTCTATGATATGAACAACTACATTGATTTAGATGAACTTTGATTTCTTTTTCCTTTCCTACCTAGTATTCTTGTTGGTATTTCCCAAGAGACTGTTTGTTTTTTGGGACATTCAACCAAAGGTGGGTTGTGATTTTTGAGTCTCACTATAGGACAAGTTAAACAAGAAAATATGTACCTCAAATAAGGAAAAGAATGCATTGGTGTACTAATGAAATCTCTAGATTGGGGTTTTGACAATTCCTACAAAACATCAAGAGGCAAGTCCCAAGTTATGGATGTCTTTTTCCATGACCTTGTGTTTAAACTCAATGACATCTTATTTCATATATGTTTGACATGTTTTTTTGTCCTATGTTAATCCCTAGTCTCTCAACAACATTTCCAACTTACTTCTTCATATTTGGATCATCCAACTGATAGGTGGTTTGGACTTTCAACCTTAAAATGCACAAAAATACCTTCAAAAAACATGTTTTTTGTAAGTGCACACCCTAAAATCTTCTAATTTTACAATCTTAAATTCATTCATCGTAGAAAGAAAGTATGCAAGAAAAGTTTTCAAGAAACCCCACTATGGTCAAATCACTTTCCAAACTTGAACACATGGAGAAATGATAAATCCATTTTTTTTTACCCTCATGGAGTGTGCTTTAACTTTTCAGGTTGGTCTAAATTAGAATGTTTCCTTCTAATTTTGAATTTGTTCCATTTTTGAGCTTTGGGCTTGTTTCATTTTAGTTTTGAGTGTAGGCGCTTATGATTTTCCTCTCAATTTTTTCCTTCTTAATTTTAATGTCGTAGGATTCCCATTTCTTTTGATTTTGGTTTGTTTGATTTTAGTGAGAAAAGTAGTTTCCTTGTCAGTATGTGATCGTTTGAAAAGAGTGTCATCCTAGGAGCCTATTTTAGCATGCTTCTCCTAAAAGAAAATTGTGTCTTGGTATCACCTTAAATAATATTAATCTTGATTGTTATTAAGTTGATTTCGATGGGGAAACTCTAAGTGAATTAGCATAACATTTCCTGGTGAAGCTAAAACCTGATGGAATGATGACTAACATAGATATACAATTGAAACTTCCCTTTGTCCAAAAACTTGTGATCTAAACTTTTCCAAGAAACTTTATTTTTCCTACGAAGTACAAACACTTTAGTGTTTTTAGATTCTTCATAATCTTCTCTAAAAGTTTTTTCGTGTTTCTTCACTCCATTAACTGATTGGTTTTCTTGCTAGTTCTTTCTCCTATGAGACATTGATTGCAAAACATCCCTTTTCCTATTTGTTTTTGTGTCGAGAATTGAATGCATGCATGAAACTTTATTTTGATCCAAGGTTCACCTTAAGCCTTGATTCTCACAATTAAACCATAATATGGGTGAGGGACCCACATCACTTAGGATACATTCCTAAACAAAACTTGGGTTAATATTCCTTTTCCTTTATCCTTTGTCAATATCATTATAAATTATTTTTCATAATTATATTCCACCACTTTCATTCTTTGGTTATCCCTAATGAAACAAATGCTCCTCATACTATATTTGAATTCCCTCCTCCTCCCCACCCACCTTGGTTACTTCAAAGCGTATAACTTTCTGTCGAGTATTTTTGCCTGTCACGTGGGTGATCGCATGGTTCGACATGCCTTGGAAGGAATTCCCCCTCTTGTGATAATAATGTTGACCCAAAAATATGCTTTGGATCAACATGATTTTTCTCATTTTTTGTATCTTCTAGAGCTTCCACAAGGGTTTCTCTTATCATCCCATTATGGTGCTCCAGTTCTAGTCAAAGACAGTAGTAGGAGTAATATCTACTATGGACCTTTACAGTCAAAGAGTATTAATGGGTTACATTCAAAGGTTCATGTGAGTGCATAGTGACTTATCAAGAACTAGAAGAGTATTAGGCATCAGTTTCAAGTCATTTGTTCTCAATTCAAATCAGTTAAGGGCTTTAGCTTCAATTTGGTCAATCCCTCCATTAACAATCAAAGGGATAGTAGGGATAAATGGATTTAAAATTCATAGTGTTCCATATCATATTATAATATATTGGACATTTTCATAATAGTCACCAATATCCTTGTGTTCATCAACATCCCGGTGGCACCCAAGCAGGCTAATTTTGACCTTGTTTCTAAATCATGATATTTTTTCACTAGGGAAGGACTTCCGGGGATTATTTTTGAGTTTTGAAACCCTTCTATATAATAATTTCCTATGTTAATGATAATCAATTCATTTTTCATGAAATCACGACTCTATTTGCAATTTTTTCAAAGTTGGCTCCTTTTGTTTGTTAGTGAGCAAGTCCCGTGAGAACAAGGTCTTTCGCAGGAAATAAAATGAATTATTTTAATTATGTGAAAAATACAGTAGATTCCACCTATAGGGAATGGTATAATATTTCCAATGGGATATCATGTGCCTAATTTGAAGTACACATGAGCAACCTATGAAGGTCATGAATTACATGTCTACTAAATGGCCAAAACCCATAGCTATAACTTCCTTATCTAATCATGTTATGAGATCTTACTTGAAAGAAAAATAAGGCCTAGAGGTGATTGATATTAGCATGAAACATTTCCAATGGTATATTGCATGCCTAGTTTTGACCCTCGATCGTTGAGAAAAGGCCTTTGCAATTTCAATACTAGTTTCATAGGTCAGTTTGGTGATAGTGGTTCAGGGTTCAAAAGTTAATGTTGAAAGACTGTAGATCAGAAAATCCAATTCTCTTTGTTGTAGTAGACTCGAAGATATTTCCAGTGGTTCCTCATTGGCCTCATTCTGAAAATGTATGACCCTGTTTTGACCTTAATAAATCAAGGGAAAATGGATAAAAATGGAAAAATTGGGAAAATACACCATGGATAAAAAAATTAAAAATAATTGATGAAAAATAATAAAAAATAAATAGAAATTGGATTTTTTTGGAAAACATTGGAGGTTTGAAGGTTTTAACTTGGGACCTCCCACCAACTACGTGACTTAAGAACCCTCCACTAACCAACATCCCCGAACGCCAAGTTTTGAAGGGAGTGGGAGGTAACAAGGTTTTGAGCTCTTGCACACATACCAAGACAACAAAAGAGTGCTACACACCCCTTTCCATGAAAATTTGATTAGGGGGTCTTTTCCCCTTCTCCCTTCATCCCTATTCCATTTCCCCCTCACCAATTTTGCAGCAGACAAGGTAATGGGACAAAGCAGGTCATTGAGTAGAGTAGGTCATGCAGTAGAGTAGGTCATGCAGGTGGATGACTTCACAGGGAAACCATTCGAAGAAATCAACCCAGGGATTTTGAAAAAATAGATAAGTTCTTGTGGTTGACTTCTCTCATAGAATAAATGAATTCATAGGGTTCATGATTTGGAATGATAGTTTATGGATGAGATCGGGTTTACATGGATATTCTTTGTAATTTTTGGTTAAGACATTAGGGGTTTTGAGTTTTGTTTGTAAATTAAAGTATGAAACGTGTTTCTGTTACTTATTGGAGAGAAAATTGAGTGGTTAAGGTGTCATATATGTTTCTTACATCCATCAAAATGAAATCTAATTTTTCCTTGGTTTGATTGGTATACATGATGTTGGGTATTTATTATAATGTTTTTAAAGAATCCATATAAGTTCTTGGCTTGTTGGTTTTAAAGAATGTCATGCCTAGGGGATTCTATTTTGATTCAAGCAACCTTTTGGGGTTCTATATACCATATGGACCGGTAACCCCCATTTTCAGTCCAAAACATTGCTTGTAGAGTTGAATTCAATGACATGGGCATTATCAAAAAATCACAGAGAACCTATGGGGGATTGTCCATTTCCTGAGATTGGGTTTCATTTAATTCTCATATTTAAAATATCTTATATGTTATAGGAATTTTATTGGAAATTAATAAATCAAGAGCTGTAAGTAGTGACAAGAAAAGTGTTTGATGAAATTCCTGAGCCAAAATTTCCATATCTTCCTTGTCTATAGTCGAAATTTCACCCAGAAAGAACATAAATGACCATGGAAATACATATTTTTGATCATAATAGTCCCATTTATGAATTCATATATGTTTTCAGTGAAAATTATAAGATTTAATAACATTATGTTTGACTTTGGAATCGATCCTTGAAACAGGGAAAATTATAAATTGGGCATATTCAGAGACAAACTTATTCAACTAAGAGTGAACCCATTTCACCTACAGTGAAGAAAATCACTAATAGAAGACCAATTTTATCATTGGAATTCATATTTTACTTTTCCACCTAAATTTGATTATTTGTACCCAAACCACCACTTGGTTGAGACTTGTTTCTAGTCCAAATACTTCTCAATTGAACTCGATTTAATCCATGTGAAAGGGATTGCGGAGTTAATGCATCATAGGCTATGAGGGGTGTCAAATTTTATTTTTGAAAAGTGATCGAATAGAGAGAATTTACTTGTTTTTTGCAACCAACACTAAGACCCCCCTGCCCTCAAAAGTAAGCTAACTTTTCCCCAAGCCTTGGGCCTTCACCCCAGTGAATTCATTAGCAATTGATGACCTTGGATACCATGAATCCAATTCATTTCTGGATGAAAAACTAGGGCCAACAATCAAATATGAAAATTGTATGGCACAAATCCCAAGGTAAATGATGATGTGGCACCAATTTTCTCATTTTCCCTAAATATTTTTTTTTCCAAAGTTTATATCTCTTGAATGTCTTTTTTTAAATAAAATATTGTAATTAAAGTTGAAATCAAATCAGATTTTATTTTCTTTTTTTAAAATGAAAAAAACACTTTAAGGTTGGTCCACTTGTCACTTTTCCAAAGTTACAAGTGTCTTGTGATGTAACCCTATCCTTCTCTTCTCTCTTATAAATAAGAGCAAGGATTTTGTATTATGGGAGATGGGTTGAATGTAGCATAAAATCTCTGCAGATTTTTCTATAAGAGTTCTTAGTGTGTGTACTTGTTCTCATTTTGGTTGTTGGGACTTGGATAATTTCGATTTAAGTGTTGAGGGGTAGTAGTAAATACTTTTTATGTTGGCTATCTTTAGGAGGGATTGGTTAGCTGGGTATTTTTTGTTATTTCATTGGGTTTAAATTGTTGGTTTTCACTCACTAACAATCATTGCTTGACATGTTTATAGCATTTTATGCATATTTCAAGAAGTATATACACATATCATCCCTAGTTAGCAGTCAGGTAATCAAGGGACCCTTAGGACAAGCATTAACGAACCCATTTTCTTTGTTGGTTATTGTTTTTTATTTCTTCTCTTTTCATTCTTATTTTACCTTTCATTTTTTGTCCACTGATATTGTTGTCCTAAATAAGAAAAATGACCATTTTGGTTCATTAATCCTTCAAGGAAAACCATATTAGTTGGTTGTTTTGTACTTGTAACTTCCAATTTGATGTCCCTTTTATTTCATTTCTATTATTAAAAATAATAAAAATCCATTGCTAATTTGCTAGGATGCAACGAGTTACCCATTTTGCTTCAACTAAGCAATCAGGAACCACTTGAAGATCTGTTTCAAGAAAAGGGGCCAGAAAGGAACGAATAAAAAACACCATGAATGTTTGTAAAATGCTTTCCCCCACACTCAATTTTACATTTTCTTTTTTTACTTTACTCGGTTCCATAAATCTTCCACATTTTTCATTGTTATTATAGCCTACTTATGTAAAGAAATTTCTTGGTTCTCATTTAATTTTATGTTCGTAAAAAAATCAATTTATTCTTTGTATATTGTCATTGATTTAATTAGTTTTTAGGTAATTTTCAATCACTAACCAAGGAACTAGTGAATCTCTCTTGCCTATGGTGGCTATGCATCATGCAAAGAGATTCAACCCCCTTCCTTTGGGTTGAGTATTATAGGTGTTTTAATTTATACTTTATTGAATTTATTCGAGTAGCCAAACTTAATTACTTATTCTTCCCAAGAATCAAATCCAAACATATCTAGGATCTAATATTTTAGGTATCTTGATGATCAATTTTTTTATTAAAGACTCCCATCCCTAAATTAATCTGTAGGATGGTTAATGCACTCATTCTCTTTTAAACATTATTATCATGTTTATTTCTAACTTTGTTTCCCTTTTTTTTGGTGATAATATATATTTCCTACATATTTATGCTCTTGATCCTCTTCATCCTCATTTCGATCTATTTCCTACATATTTATGCTCTTGATCCTCTTCATCGTCGTTCCGATAATTCGTAATATTTCAAACTCTATTTTTCAATTTTCTTCCTTATCATTGTCCCCTATTTTTATCATGTGGCCTACTTTTCCTACAGTTATCAATCATATTGTGGGAGGATAGTCATTGACTCAGTGTGCAATCCATTTATGTTCTCATCCTCAATGGCATAGATCACATCCATCTCTTCCTACACTTTCTTTTTCAACTTTTTGATTAATTTCTATTGTACTTTATCACCTTTTTTAATTATCCTTATCTTGTATATTTCAACAAGATATAGTCACCATTAATAATTTATTCTTCTTTCAACCACTATTTCTTCTATTCTATGCCCAAGGGATGACTTGTCTCATCCCTACCTTTATTTTGTTCCTCATTTTTCATATTTTATACGTGTTTCTTCCTTCATTCATCTTGTTTTACCTATTTCTTCCTTATCCTTGTTTTTATTTTCAGTTCAGGTTATACTTTAGAATTTTCTTTATTTGTATATTTTTTTTTCTATCTTTCTCTACTCTACATGAGTTCCTCTTGTGCTTTTTTCTTCTTTTCAACTCTCTTTCACTTTTAATTCAATTTTGTTGTCATATAAAGGACAAGACAATGAATAACCATACCAAATTCTATATGTATCATTCATTTTGAATGTAATTCAGTATCTTATATATTAAAATAAAATTGTACTTATTTTAGTTTTATTTAATTTATTTTACAATTAACATTAAATGTTTTCAAACTATGTACATTATCATTTATTTTAAAGTTGGGGTATTGGATTATTCAACATCTATTTTTTTATAATTTATTTTGGTAAGTAGCTATTGTATTAACTATAAATAGAATATACAAAGAGAGCATATCAGATCTAGCTCCAGGAGACCATGACAGTCTTTAGGAAACCAAAAAAAACTACCCTTGGGAGAAGCGTGACAATAAGTTTTTCATATGTTTTAAATCTTGGAAAATAATTGTTTGAACATGTTCACACAAATTTCTAACTATAGGTAGCTTATAACAATCTATATAACATAGAAAAAAATAGAAATTGAAACTCAAACATTTGTCATCAGTGATCTTGAGAAACTTGTTGGTGAGTAGCAGTAGAGGTATTTCTTTGGGTGGCAGTTTTTGAAGTTTTTGGACCTAAGTAGTGCCTTTATGGGGCAGTGGAATTCCTGCCAAGATGATTCTCCATCCATGAAAGGATCCCTATGATATAGGCATTTTGAATCTCCAAATCTTCCATATGGATCTTGAGTTGCCAAAATTCCTCATCTCTAGGAAGAAACCCCAAGACTACCAAAGTATTAGTGTGCCAATAGAGTTCAATCGTTAGAAATAAGATGGTTTTTATAGTTCTGGTACAAACCACATATGGAATTATTCCTCCAACTTATTCATCCACCTCATCAGCCTCCTTGAAATCGCGGAAGATATGAGATTCCCATTCTAGGGAATACATGGTTGTCTAAGCTTCAGCAGGGACAAGTGCAGAGTAGAAACCAACTGCAACTTTGGAAACTTTGATAGATCAAGAATGGGTAGTATCTAGACGAACAAGCCCTCTTCCTTGGGGTGCCATGATATCTAAAGAGAATAGAGGGAGAAAGAGAAACATAGTGTGCAGGGAGATCAAATGCAAGACCCAATACTTCCCAACAAGAAGCCTCTAGGTCGGCTCAAATCATTCCTTTCCAATCCTATTCATATGTTGCATCTGAGACATATATATGAGAGCTTGAGTTGATTGTTTCCTTACAAGTCTTGTAATCATAGCTTGAATTTTAACATTCTTCTACATCTTTATCCCATGTGTCAACTTGAGGTGCAGGTATTAAGCTAACTCTAGCATCATAATAAGAGATGGAGGATATAGAACCATATTCAACTTCCCTTCCATTGCAGTGATCCTCTCCTTCAAATTGTGATGTACTGACTTCATTATGAGCCCACTGTGAAATGATAGAGTCCTTATAGACGTGATCCTCATTTGCACTGAGAGAATTAAGGGGAGTAATGGAAGAATTATTACCTTCATCACCATGACCCGAGTCTTCCCTCCGTGTTAACTCTTGGAATACCTCCACTTGCAGATATGAGAGATGGATAATATCCTACATAGGGACATGGGAGGGATATCAGATAGCATCCACCTATTTCTTTAGAGTGGGTGCAGTTCTACACATTCCCACTATTTATCTAGGCTGTTGAGATGACACCCTATCAAGGGAAAGAAGATCATATTGTGCTAGAGAGTGGGAGGATTTCTTGAGATCTTTAAAGTGGAGTTCATCTTAGGAAATGTCAACCAATTTTGAGGGGTTGTTGAATATGGTTTTAGAAAAGAGGTCAACAAATTTGTTGGAGTCTCTTTTGATAGGCAAAGCAATCAAGCCAAGACTGGAAGAAAAGAGTGTATTGAGGAGATCAATCTATGCTTCCATGAACCAATGACTAGAGAGTTTTGAGGTAGCAAAGCCCCATTGAAACTTGGTGATTAAGTAAATGATAATCTTATAATCCCCCTCTACAATTAATTGTGAAAAATGAATTATTTGACCAATTTGTAGGAATTTAATCAAAGCCCAAAGTTTCGATGCATTATTGGAGTTTATACCAACATAAACAAAGTAAAGATGCAAAATATAACCATTTCTATCTCAAAAGACTCCTCCATAACCACCAGGGACAAGATCATCTTTTGAGGCACCATCAAAGTCTAGTTTAATGAATCCTAGCGGGGCAGGGGACTAGGATGAGGGATATATGATGGGAAGTAAGGTGATAATCCCCCTTAATATTAAATTTACTTGTAGGGATATAACCCCATCGGAATTTGTGAGGTTGAATATCCACTTTAATTTTTCATTGTTCCAACACCTGCTACAAGGTTTAGAGAAGAGGACAATCATTGGGCAGGATGTGGTCCAAGTCTAGATTCCAAATTTTCCATTCCACTTCTGATTGGTTGTGTTTCAAATAATCCTTAACCTGGATATCATGAATAGTTTGCAGAGAGAGTTTAAGGGTGTTCAACTGTGGATCCAGTTGAAGAGTAGGGAGTTACTATCAGGTGTCCTCCCAAAAGAGAGTTGGTTGACCATTCACTATCTCCCATAAACTTTGTTGTTGAAAAATATTCTTGTTCTGCCAGGAAAAATTCCAAATAAGGGATCCCAAGGGGTCCTCAAACATTCGAATCAGATTTGTTTGATCCTATTGCTCAACATATCTGAACTTACAAAGTCTACTCCATAGTTATCCTTTTTGTTGAAGCCATCTCCACCATGTTTTATCCCCAAGAGTTTGATTAAGGATATCATGGTCTCTGAGTCCTAATCATCTTTTTTCTTTGGGTTTAAAAATATTGTTTCATGCTACCAAAGACCATTTATTTGAGGCTTTGGAACCTTTCCAAAAAATATTATGTTGCATTCCTTTTATTTCTCTAAAGATTATTTTTCGGAGCTGCTAAGGAAGATAAAAGATACAATGGTATAGATTGAAGAACAAATTATAGGAGAACCAATATGTCAGCATTGTTAAGAGGTCTAAAATTCTAACCTGATAATTTTTTACTAATCCATGAAAGAAGGTCTTTCCTAAGAACTGTTGTGAACTTTGAAAGTAAGCAAAGGGCCACTGAGGTGTTTGGATGGAAGGGAACTCCTAGTGGAGAATAAAATGCAGGTGATATGGAATTGGATAGGGAGAGGGGTGTTGAAGAAGAAGAGTTGGGATTTGAGGTGGTTGATGGAGGTACCAAAAGCTTCCATGAAATCATCCAACACTTTTTTGAAGGCTCTGGCTTCTCGGGCAAAGGGAGATCCCATGAGCATTGTTTCATCCAAAAATTGATGATGTGTTAAGGGATCCCTTGATCGATTACAAGAGAGGCCACTAATATTATGGTTGGACATCACTTCTTTGAGATTGCACCGAAGCCCTTCAACCATAAGGATGGAAATAAAAGGGGAGAGGGAATCACCCTACCTCATGTCACGGGAAAGAAAAAAAGGGGGAATAACCATTGACTAAAATAGAAAAGAAGGAGAATGAGAGAAGAGCCATAAACCATTGAAACGAGTCTGGATGAAAGTCAAAATCTAGGATAACTTCCTTGATCTAGTTCCAAATAAGACTGTGAAACTACTTGGACATATAAAATTTTATTAGCATACCTGGAGTCTTAGTGGATTTGAGGGAATGAGCTAATTAATGATAAAGAAGGATGTTATCCATAATTTTTCTCCCTTCCACATACCTTTATTTATTTGGGGCTACAAGGGAGGGGAGCAGGGGATTATGCCTAAGATAAATCACTTTGGAGATAATTTCATATATAACATTACAAAGGGCTATATGGAAGAATTTGTTGGGATTTTTTGCATTATATTCCTTGGAAATGAGGGTGAGAAAGGTGGCGTTCAACGCTAGAAGGACTCCCATTATTATTTGGGATACCTATATGAGGGGTAAAACATCCCACTTAATGATAGATGAGCAGTGATGGGAGAAATTTGAGGTGAAGCCATGAGGACGAGGGGCTTTTCCATTTGCAAGACTGAAATTGGCTTCTTCAACATTAGAATGTGAGATGGGTATCATGAGGTTGGAATTATTCTCTTCAAATATTAAGAGAATAATTTTTTGGGTTATGGAATGAATGGAAACTAATCGGTCGATCTGGGACTAAGTGAGAATATCTTAAAAGAAAGAGGTTAATTATTTCTCAATATCAAAATCAGAGGTTAGTTTATTACATTGTGTCTAAGTGTGGTGGGTGATGTGATTGAGGTCATAGAACAATGGAATAATTTTGTGTTACACTCCCCCTCTTTTAACCATTGAACTCTTGACTTATGTCGAAAAAAAAATCCTCTTTCTTATGTCTTTCCTCTATTTGGGCCATAAGGGAATTTTCCTACTGAGATAGTTGAGGATATCATCCTGTGGAGATGATTGGTTGTTGAAGTGTCATCATTTGGTTATTTATAAGATTTTGATCTTCACAAATGTCCCCAAAAACTATTTTGTTCCATATTTTAATGTGTTTTTTGAGACCTTTGAGGAACTGTTGGAAGTGATACTTGAGGGAACCAATGGTTGTTGTAGCTTCCTCCCACCAAATTTGAAAATTGTTGAGGAAGTTCAAGTGAGGGAGACATAAATTCTCAAATAATAAAGGCTTCTTGAGAGGCTAGTTAAGAATGTCTAAAGAAAGAAAAGTTGTCCAATGATCAGATCCAAAAGTAGGAAGAATGGTGGATTCCATGTGCATTCCTAAAAGAATTAATGATTCAAAAATCAAGAATCGACCCAATTTTCATGCTACTTGTTGTGAACCCCCACAATAGTTAATCATAGTGAAGGTTCCATTACTTGTCTCAAGGTTGATTAATTGATCATTCTGAATGAAATCTTTGAACAACATATGATCTTGGTCTAGACGTCCGATACCTCCTGTTTTCTCTACTAGACAGGTGATCAAGTTGAAATATCATCCCATTAAATAGAGATAGGGATGCACCTTATCAAGTAAGTGTTGCAATTGTAGAAAAAAGGATCTTTTCCTCTAGATTTTGCGGCCCAGAGAAATTGATAATAAATTATGAGGTGCTTTCTCCTATTGATTGGAACTCTGTCGAGATGCTATATTTGGTACAAAAATTTCAAAACAAGAAATTTGCTTGGATTCCATAGAAGTGTCCGACCATTTGATGACCCACAAGAATATATGGCCATTGTGAAACCTACTTTCCATATCTTGGAGAGAGTGGTTTCTAGTTTCTCCCCCAAGAACTTAGTTTCTTGAATAAACATGATATCTAGTGATTCTTATTGCAACTTATTTAATAAGAGTCAATGCTTAATATTAACATTAAAATCTATAATATTCAAGGAGATAAATTTCATGGATAACATTGGGAGGGTTGGAAGGAGTCAGTGATCATGGCATTTTGGCCCGAGTTGACCAGGATGTGACTAATTTTCTGCAAGATTTGCCAGTTGGATTTTCTGACTGTTCTCTTATCTTCCTTTAGAACTTTTTTGGGATTTAGTTTATTCACTTGGATTCCAATATTGGTACGAGTCAAGGATGAACCTAAGGTTCTAGGGGGTTCCTTTCATGATTTTCAAAGATCCTTTTTAATTCTTTGAAAGTGCTTCGGGGGAATAGATTGGATGTCTTGGCAGTGAACTGCCTCCATAGCACTTTTAAAGTCTATTCCACTAAGGTCAATTTCCTATATATTGAATTCCATACCTTCTTGTATATCTTGAATCATGTGAGCATATTCTGGAGGGGCATGTGAGAAGGGTCCACCTAGGTTTTGAGACTTTTGTTTTCATTGGGTAAAAGAGTCAAGTAAGATGATTTACATGACTTAGGATTTCCAGGAGTAGCAACTTCCTCAATGAAAATAAAAGAGTTGGGAGGGAGAGAGCTGAGTACTTCAATATTGTTTTTAAGGTTAGGGTTTTTTTACAGTGACTAAGGAGCATGAAAGACATGTTTTTAATTAGGATGATGGTGAGAGAGAACATTGATGAAACCTTCATCATATTTTTCTAAATTAGTTTTGGAAGGTTTAGGTGGGATGAGTAAGGGGTAGTCGTGGTATAAATGACCATGCTCATGACATCGATGACACCGAAAGGGGATAAATTCATAGCCAAGGGTTTCAATCTGTTCCACATATTGAAAGTACATACAGATGGAATCAGGGATGGGGATAGAGACATTCATGTACATGAAAATTCGTGCATAGGTAGTGTATCACCCTTGTTTAGTATCCTTAGAGGATTTAACAAAATTACCCAGAGTTCTGCCAATCCCAACTAGAATTTATTCCTCCGAGTACTTGAACTGAAGAGAATAGAGACAAACCCAGATATTTGCAAAGGAGCATTCTTCGTTATCTAGGTTAAAGTTATCATTCTAGTATCAAAGATGGAGGTCGATGGAGCGAAAGAAATAGGGACCTCCTTCAAAGATATGTTAACTTTCATTTTCATTTTCAAACATGAATATAAAGAAACCATTATATCCTAAGTTAATATAAATAGGACAAGTATGTTTCCAATGAGATCTGATCCATAATAGAAGATCTCTCTCATTTGGCCAAATTCCTGGGAACTTTTTGTTGACTGCATGATCCCTCATGTACTTCACATACTCACTTAGGTGCTTTGATTCGATCTCATATTGAGGAATTTCATCTACCTTGGGAATGGAATTCCATGGTTTCCAACAGGTTGTGTTATCTAAATATTTTGAAACTTCCTTCTTAGGTTCCTTGTGAGAGGGAGATTTGATTCTATTGTCCCTGTTTCTTGTAGATGTTGTCAGACTGGGATTCAACTTAGGAGGATTCAATCCACCAAAATGGTGGCCAAGAGAAAGAGGAGAAGTATGAGTGGGGGGATATTCCCCCCTTTCAGATCCATGGAAGGAGGGTTTGAGGTGAAATTAGGATATACCCAGAAAAAACCCTAGCAAAGCTCCCAACTCAAAATTGTGTTTCAATCAGGTCATCAACATCTAATTTTTAGTAACACTTATATATAAACATTTTTATTTCAAGGATCCATTAATACGACCCTCTACTTATCTGAAATGGTTGGTAAATGTTGACGCTTGAATCTGTTAGGAAGGAAATGACAACCTCACGAGGATGCAAATCCTCCTGCATTTTTATCAAGGTGGTACTCCTCTATCCGAGATTTGTAAAATGTGGGATTTTTAAATAAGTTTGTCAAAGAAAAGTAAAATAGATATAAAACAAAATGGAAAATGTTTTTATTTTTCTTTAAAAATATAGTTCCTGAGAATGAACCAGGAAACACACACATTCATACATTTAAAGAAAATAAACAAAACTTCCTCGCATCCATCATAGTAGGGATAAAGATTTCTGATCAAATAAAAACTAAAATAAAATGATCTGCATGCATAAGAGAACTTTGATAGAGTGGTACATGGTAAGATCAAATGAATATAATGATATATAAACTTCAAATACTTATATTCATAAAAACTGGGTTACAAAGAACAGTTGATATTGTTCCCAAACTAGCTCTCTTGGAATTTCTGAAAAATATATAGTTTAATACATATTCTCTGAAATTAAAATGCTTTTGTCATAATGACTGGGATTGGGGATCTCGCAGACCATAAGGAAAATATGTGTAATAATGAAGTTCGTAGAAAGTAGAAAGTGGGCAAGTGAAGACAACAAGACCTGGTAAGAAGAAAAAGGAAATTATCAGTCTTCAGTTAAACCTTTCTATTTAAAGAGGTGGATTAACTGGATGAAAATATTGATAAATATATAAAGATGTGATCAATATGAAATTACTATGATGGTATCTCATGATTTGTCACTTTCTCTCTGATGTCCTTTTATGGATTTCCTTGGTGGTTACAGGAACCGTCTCAACCATCCTTTTCCCTTCATCAATAAGTTTTTCGACAACTTTTTTAAACCACTCCTTGATATAGCTCCTCATTTTTACCACGTTGATTTCATGCCAGATTTTTATATTGAAGAGATCGCCTTCCAATTCCCTTAGATCAATAGAAATGTTCTGCAAATCTTCTTCAATATATTGATTTTTAATTGAATAATCAACTAGCCAGTTTTCCACATCATCTTCACTATTCTCAAGAATGTCGTATAATTTTTCAAATGATAACCCCTTAAAGATCTCAACTTGTTCATCAAATGCTTGCTTGTTTAAGAAAAAAGAGTTGAGTATCAATTTGGAGCCTTGGACCTTATTGGTGCTTCCATCTAGATCTATCTCAGTTATCCTTTTGAATAATTCTTCTCTTCTGGTTATGGCATGGCTACATGCTTGGACAATAATATTCTGGTTTTTAACCTTTTCCTTCTAGCATGCATTCAATTGTTTTATCTAGTTCGGAGAAGGGATATCCTCCTCTCTTCTTATCAACTCTTTCATATTGGTAACTTTAACACCAAATTGTACAACCACATTGAGGTATAAACCTTCCTCATTTTTCAAATTTGCCTGTAGATATTCTTGAAAAGCATGTTCTCTCGTTCCAAAAGAGACCATGCTCTTTGACATCTCCCAAGCCTCTATTATTAATTCCAATATTTTCTTGATATTCTTCTCCACATATCCCCAGGCTTATGTGATAAGTCTTGTCGATCCTTTAATTTTTTCGCAAGTGTTGTAGAACCGATCATTGCTAAAGACTAGAAAGTACTAGAAGAGGCATTAAACTTTTCTCCAATTTCTTGATTCCCTTTAACCTGACATTCTCTACTTCAAGGCCTCTGATAGAATCATCTAGAGCATCTCCAGTTGCCCAGTGAATTTGGGAAATTTAGGAAGGTTGCATGTTCCATAGGTTAATCTATGAACGATATTTACCCTTTTTATTCTTTACATATCTTTTCTCAATAATCATTTTTTTGGATTCGTTGTCAAAAACAACTCTCTGAAATACAAAAGACTCTTCTTCGTCGAAGTTCTCGGTCTCAATTATTTCCATCTAAGGGTTCTGGTGAGAAGTGTTCTCTAGTTGGTCTACATTGGGGAACAATTTCTCGATTTCAATTTCAAGTTCCATATCCTCAAGGGAGAGATCATGGATGTCACTTTCACCTCGAGGTCCCTCCTCTTCTTGCACAATGATTTTTCTTTTCTTCCTCAAGGGAAGTTTATGAGAACTTTAATTTTTTCTTAAACAAGGGTTGTTATCTCCTCCTCTTCCTGAAGAACCATGGGTTGCTTTCTCAATTTGGTGGGTCATTGGAGTGTTGCTTCGAGATGTTGTACTTTTTAGAGTGACAATCAGGGATTGAGCACTTTTCTCACCCGAAACTTTTCCTCTCTGCTCGTATGACTCATTGGTGTTGAGTATTGTTTCTAGGTCATCGGTGTCACAAGTGGGAGTGCCCAAGGAATTGTCTCCATCTTCATTCAGAATAGAATTAATGAAATAATTGTTGAAACCAACAGCCAATAGATGTTCTACAAATATACCACTAGGGTCAAACCCTTTTACTTTTTCAGCATATTTTAAATTGAGGCTTTGGAAGTGGCCTACGAATTCATCAATCTTATTCATATTTATGAATATGAAATCCCCAACTTTCCAAGGCAGAGGCATGAATATTTTTTTTTCTCTTTTCATGGAAAAAATGCAACCAATAGTTGTATTGTCTTGCTATATCATCAACAAACATTTTTTTAGATATGTAGCATGGAGGGAAGGAAGGATTTTCCTTGGACCCAAAAATACTTATAATGTTATAATTCTCCATTTTTTCTAGTGTCCCCTTGCTATCCAAAAACTTACTCACCTGGTTAGACATCCGAGGAGTGTCCTTTCCAAACAAACAATCTTTAAAAACTGATACAAACTCATTAAAAACTTCATAAAAATGTTGGGAAGCCTTGTGCCTCCATAATGTTTGATACCAGAAGGTTACTGGGTCGAATTCACAGTTTACCTTCTTGCACACATATAATCTCGGGAGCTGACAACAATTCACTATCACGGAAATCAAATAAGGTGACATAAACAATTTCTTCTCCTTCTTGTATTGCAACAATTGGGAAGAGATTTCAATGGAAATCAACTTACCCCAATCAAAGATATCCTTTTCTTTGACCGTAAAATATCGAATGTAAAAAATCATCTGGGAGATGCTGGCTATAGTTTCTTGTCATGTTATCCTCGTAAAAATCCATGCAATTTCACGGAAGGGATTTTTAATGAGCCAACCTTCAATCTTGTGATATCCTCAGGGACGGTCGTTGGGTTCTCTAGGAATTCAAGTAATAGGTCTAGTCCATTATCATTCTTCTTTAAGAACTCCCTACAATTTTCTACCTTGAAGGTGAGCATTGGCTATGGATGTCTCAACATATTACAGAATACCTAAGGCGATAGAGATATAGGGGAATGGTCCCACAGCTGAATGATTTGTTGGATTGGAATATATATCTCAGCGCACCAGGTGACCAACTCCTTACAGTCAAAGACTTATGGGACACAACCTACACGTGCAATTCCATACATCCAGATTGCTTCCTTCTGGGCAGAAGGGGATGAGTAGTAGGAGTATGCTCTAGACCACTGAAAAACTATGATCTTCGTGCCCAAAAATATTCAGTGTATCTCCACATGAAAACTGTTGTTGAGTTGCTGCAATAAGTTGAAGAGAACGTTCCCTTGCTCCAAATTATATTAGGAATGAACGTTGAAGGGGGATGATACAATCCTCTGTAAATCCTGTTTTATTCTTTTTAATAAGAGATATCCTCGAGACTTTCTCTTACTAATGACCATCATTTCGAGCCTCTATGGTAATTTATTAGAATTAAAAGAATATTAAATGTGCATTGGGAAGGGTGCAAGGGTGGCGGGGATGGATAGGAGAAAAATATGATTTGAGACATTCTATGAACCCAAGAACTCATGGACCTGCGATTCCAGGATGGTATGAGGTGAGAAATTGGCTGAGTATGGGATGGTGTAGCGGTTGGACAGACTGACGTATGTGGAATGAAAATTTGGAAGTTCGTGGAGTCTAGGGATTGTAATGTAGATCGTGGAACTTTTCGGTGCAATGTGTCTATCACAGAACATGAGAGCATGAAAGATCGATCCCAACAACCTGAGAAACCACAATCCTAGAATCGAATAAGTATGGGACAACATAGTGGTTGGTTAAACTCGTGATGTGAAGTTATGTATGGAGATGAGAAACCATAATTCTGCCAACCCAGGAACCCGCAGTCTAAAAATGAGACTAAGTGTAGAACTAGAAAGGGATAGTAAGAGGGAAGAAAAAGAAAGGGAAAAATGAGTAGGTGTAGAAGAGGGAAAAGAAAGGGAGAAAAGGATTTAGGAGAATAGAAAAGGGGAGGGAATTTTTGGAAGCGAGAAATGACCTCAACAATAACCTACCAAATACTTGTTAGAGGAAATGTTTTGAATAATATCATTCAAAGAGAAATAAACATTTTTAAATCAAAATGTCAAGCACATTCTTATTCACTTTCAATTTACTCATGATTATTTTTAGCATTACTAACTCTTTCGCACTTCAAATTAGGGTACTAAAATGAAATTCATTTTCGTTTCTTTTGATCCTAACATTATAAAAAATTCCTTTTAATCATTCCATTTTTTTGCATATCAAATTTCATGTTATCCTAAATGTTGATATTAAATAATCCTCATTGGACCGATCCATCGATAAAATTCTATTGTTAAATAACTTGAATCATATTCATGTAATATTTTCTTTTATTATATAACTTTGTGTTGAGCACTCTCTTAAAATGAAATCCACTGGTGCCAGATCAAGGTAGAGAATATAAATATGCATTGGCATCATTACTATTCGTAAGATGCATTTACAGGATGGGTGTGTGTACAAATGATCAACAGAGGTCTCGAACGAGGTACATTATGCCACTTTTCATGGCCCAATCCTTATTATAAGGCGTACTCCTAGGCCTAACAAAATCAATCACTGTAGAAGTAAAATATACATTGGGGTGGGAGGATAAAATTATACCAGTTTAAGAACCAAAATAAGGTATGAAAGAAGGAATTACTAACTCTTTCACTCTTCAAATTATGGTACTAAAATGAAATTTATTTTCATTTATTTTAATACTAACATTATAGCAATTTCCTTTTAAACATTCCATTTTTTGCATTTCAAATTTCATGTTATCCTAAATGTTGATATTAAAGAATCGTCATTAGATTGATTCATTGATAAAAGTCTATTGTTAAATAACTTGAATAATATTCATGTAATATTGTTGTTTCTTATATAACTTTGTGTCAGCTACTCTCTCAAAATGATAAATGCATAATTGGATTAAGCTAGATAAATTTATTTGATGTATTGAACCCTAACTTCAAAAAAAAAAAAATAGTCTAAGTAGAAAGATTGAATCTCATTTCGTGGGTTGAGGTATCAATATCTAGATTTATTCCCTCATTTCTTGTGTGGGATGACCTTAGATTTTCTTCATGTATTAATGTTAGGTTTTCAACACTCCTCTTAAATGGAAATGATGGTTTCATCACCTGTGATTGGCTCTCCCTCCCCTAGTGACTCAATTATCAATATCGTGGAATCTCCTCATATTTCAGTTGTGTCTTTCTCCCCTGGTGCATCTGGTTTTCGCATGGAATCTATTATTGGGTATTTTATGTGAGCCAACATATATATTCGAATAAAATGCAACCCTCTCCCCTCTAATTATAATCTAGGTAAGTCTTATTGCAATGATATTATGAATAATGTCGTCCTTCTCATCTATTGGTTTAAAAGGATTTGGAAATAACTATTACCATAGTAAAAAATATTGTAGTATAGGTGACCTTTTACAACACAAATGTTCTTTTGTGCCACTTCAATTATCTCTATCTTCATTGAGTTGATCTTCATGAATGGATTTCAAACTTATGGAAACCTATGTTAAAAGAGGAGGATTTTATTTATCTCTGTGCAAAGGGATTTTTCATTGTTTATTTTAATCTTTCAAAAGACAAGGACTTCATTTTAAACTTAGGACCCTATTTCTGTGGAAATTTTGGATTATGTATGAATTTGTAGACAATCCCCTTTCCCCCAATGATAGATACTCTATCCTTGGCTCTTATGTGGGTTAGACCTCCAAATATTCCTTTTCATTTTTTATGTTTAAACTCTCTTTAATCCCTCAAAAAATCCCTTGGAATATTCCATTACTGAAGCACAAAAACAAATAATTGAATCACCACAACATATGCTCATGAATGTGTGGAAATGGACTTCAACAAAGGGTTTATGGAAACAATAATTTTGACAAGTGAAAGCTACTCTTCGACATAAAATCATGATTATGAGAATGTTTCATTCCATTTTATAGACTGTTTTTAAATAGGTAATTTAGCAGTGTTGATACAGGTGGACATCAGTAGCCACCTACCTATTCCACCAGCTCAAATTACAGTTTCCATCTTGGCAATTTTTCTATAGTTTTTCAGGTTTCAAATTTCCGGGGTTGTTTCGAGGCGCTAAACAACATTTTTTTGACATGGAAACACCCAATAGATCCTTTTTGGGATTATTGGACCATTCAAAATGTGTACTCCTCGGCTATACCTTTGTGATGTGGTTCTGATTTCCCCAAACAAATATCGTATGAAAAATTTGTGCCCTCGGGAAGTTGACGTATCAACTACCCCCATCGAGGCCCACAAAACATTTGGCATTTCATCTTCTATGGTTAGGATTTTAAAATTTATTCTTTTTGTTAAAAAGGCCTTTGGAGCCTCATTGTAATTAGGTTTTTGTGAATGAGAGTAGCTGACACATCTCTCTTCAGATACAAACTACCACCATTCTAGATAGCTTGTGTGCTTCACATTTACAATATTTTGTATTCCAAACAATGATAAATAGAATATGAGTTTTACTATTTTACTGTATTACTGTGTTCCTTGAAATATATCTGTGTATCTCCTTGTTATATCTCGTTTATGTTTCTTCATTATCAAAATAATATAGATCAATGGTATCATATCAGTTTGTTCCTTGTCAATCTTAGTGCATGTCCTTGACGAGGTTAGGTTATAGACAGTTGTGTATCATGCTTGTTTTTCTTGAGAAAACATTTTCTCACCCACCCAATAAACCTCCAATGGAGGAATAAAATAGGGACGACAGATCATGAGATCATATCAAAATATTGCTCGAGGAAGCCCTCGGTCGATAGAGGAATGAGATGATGGATAATTTTTCCCAAATCCTTCGACGGTTGCTGAAAAAAGTAAAGACACCTTCAACCAGTACTCACTTTAAAGCCGTGAAACCATTTAAGGTACAAGTTAGTTTTGATATTCCTTGATTTGAATGCTATATAGACTCTGATCCTTTCGGAAAATGGTTAAATTTACTAGAGGGTTATTTCCCTATCCAAAAAATTTTGTAATGCCCCATATTTTGACGTAGGTAGTTAGAACATTGTTGTTTACTAATCTTAATAATTCAAAGTTTAGCATTTGTTTGGAGTCAGTTAGACTTTGTTAGAAATTGAGATGTTTACCTCTAGACCTATTTGTATGTTACATGATATATGCTCATGACAAAGATAGTTATTTGATTATTTAAACATGAAAATTAAAATGGGTAAGTTCGGTACATGTATACCAATTCAAGTTATGTTAAGAATGTATAATAGATGCAATGCATGATGTAAATAGGAATACATTTCTTAATTGAGCGTCAATGAAAATATGGAATCTTATATAAATTTGTGATGTATCTGCATCAATATGTGTTATTGGTGAACTAACCTACAGGATGATGACTATGTGATAGCTATGTTATTGCATAGTATCGCTTGATGTAGGGTGTTGACCATAGTTCTATGAGGAGGGGTGGAGGTATTTCCCACTGTTTATCCTCCAAAACCTAGAGTCATGGGAGGGTTGTGTGAAGTCATTCTCCCCTAGACGTGTGATGACGACTGCTAGTTTCCTATTGGGGAAGCTTGGTTGATATGTATGACACTTCCGCTTATGGGTTCTATCTGAAGTTAGTTAAATATAGTTGACACTCCATCTTAGTCCAACAGAGGAAAGGATAGGATGAAAGATAGAAGTAGGTTAGGAAGGAAGGATGCTTCGATGTTAGTTGAGAATACTGATTGGGGATGAGAGATGCCTCTATTGTTTACTCACTTGGCTTCTACCATGTTTAAAAACACTTTTTAATTTCCTATTGATATTTTGAGTGTGATAATGAGTTATTGATGAATTGGTGTAATTTTGATCGTTAAGATTATTAAATGATGCATTACCGGATCTGTTGTCCTACATGTCTTTGTGATCATATAGGAACTATGCACTAGAGGCAATGGTTGTTTATCGTTAGAACATACATGAGATATGTGTCCGCTAGCTCCGCACACATACCCTACCTATGTACACTAGTACAATTAATTAATGTATTAATTATTAAAGTAAATTATTAACTATTTAATTGAATGTTTATTAAATATGTAAATTATATTGCGTGCAAAATATCTAGAAGCATTAAATACCTTCTTGACATTGATAGATGGTGGGTATGATGAATTAAATGAGCATGGTGGGGTGTTATGTACATTTTGGGGAAAATTGTCAAATTACATTTATTAGCTAGAAAGAGTTTTTATTTTATTTATTGTTGTTTAATGCAAGTCATTTATATTTAGTTTTATTTTAATCTTTTCCCAAAAATCTAGATAAGGGAGTTGATGGATAATAATGAGGGTGGTTGAGGAGACTTTGGGAAGGGTGTATGGAAACTTGATAATTAGGGAGGAGAAGTGGTGATGAAGGGGGGGATGGAGAGGTTTGAGTATGATGAGACGTTGTGAAATTCTTGGAAGATATATTTCTTGTGATAGTTTTCTTTGAGAATTTGTGCTTTGTTGTTCTTGGAGTCACGGGCATGGAGGGAAAAGTAACCAAAAGTTTTCTTGGAGCTAGGAAGCCGGCTAGGCTCCTAGTTGGTAGGGAGGATTCCATTGTTTCACTCTGGGAAAGCGGGAAAATAATGCTTGGAAGCGCCCACGACTACATTACAACCGATGATCTTCGACAAGCTAAGGAGAAGGTATTTTTCGGTGGTATTTGGTTCTTGATATTTTGTATATACTTTTGTTTTAAGTTCTAAATCATAGAGTTAACATATTACTTATTTCATCATGTTATCTAAATTTATCATTGAGAAAATGTAGAAGAATTGTGTAAATGAAAAATAAATGAAATTATGTATTTAATGAGTGACAAATTGCCTAACATCCTAGATGGGTGTTACATATGGTCTCAGAGCCGGGTTTCAAAATTGAAACCTAAGCTTCACCACTCACAGCACTGGGATTTTTTCTTTGTGCCAACATGGTCTGCAAGGTCAACAACATTTTCATCAGCGATTTAGTTGAGTTGCTCTCACTATACTTTCTATTAGACAACTTTCCTTCCTTAATCTACTCTTTATATCTGCAAAAGCAATAAGTTACAAGGCTTCTCTGCCCTACCCTCTATTTGGCAATGTTATCTTATAAAATCACCTTTGTAAATCTGCCAAAATAAAAAAAGAAAATGATCAATATTGCACACGAATCAACACAGCAGAGGATTTAAACACAAACACAGAAACTCAGAGACAACTATGTTTCTCTGCTGGGCCTACCCAAAAATTGCAAATACATAATTTGTTGTTCTAGTAGGAGGTTACTGCATTTAAATCCTAGAATACATTGCCAAACCAATGGTTGTTAAGAGAAATATGGGCAGTCCTAAACAGACAAAAGCAACCTTTTCATCTACAATCCAATTTGGGTTGTTACAGAAGAAACTTGGCTTATTTGCCCTAAAATTTTATGTGACCAAGCGGAGATCTCTTAGGTTTTAAAAAGAAAAATCCTGCGAATTAATTTCCAGTCTTTCTCCCATCTTGCATAACAGGCTTTTCTGAATCCAAACACACACCTTTGACATTAGCCAATATTTTTCCAAATTTCCGCTCCAACTTCCTCTCGAGATTCAACCTTCATAAGATTTTCTTCAGCATACAATATCTTCTAACATCAATCATTATTAATCATTGTTTTCCTTTGGGATGTGGACCACATTGATTTAAAGAGATTAAAGGCACTAGCATGTGGAGGAAGTTGGTATAAAATGGCAGTTACAGAAATGGGTGTAAATTCTAGTTTTATGTTATTAACTACATGAATTGCAGCCAAATCACTCTTGGTCACTATAATTGCTTAATTAATTTTAAACAACCAAGTGAAACATAAATTATCAACCCAGGGAAGTCTTTTATTTCAAAGATAACCACGCACAATATATGCTCAATTCCAAAAGCAGCTTAGTATTGTAGTAATGAAACTCATACTAATTATACTTGATGAAGCTCTGAACTAAATCACAGGAAAGTAACTTCCCTATTGCAATTATTTAAAGATCAATTTAAGAATCCTGGATTACATTAAAATAATACTTGCAATGGAAAAGAACAACAATTCTGCAATCAGAGAACAAGACCCTTACTCTCAAACAGAGACTTCAGCACTAGCACTCTTTTCATGAAAACAATAATGCAGAAAACAATTAACTCTATCTAACAGAGAACAAAGCCACCTAGTTCCTTTCTTTCTAAGCAGGAGCTTTGAGCCTTATTTCTATTTAGCACACTTGTGAGGTTGAGGTATACAGAGAACAGGGCAGTCTGATTCCTTCCTTTCTGAGCAGGGATCCCTAACCCAGTTTTTGGCTAACACACTTGCAGAGGTAAATGAATTCTACAGAAGACAAGGTGTCGTGATTCCTTCCTGTCTGAGCAGGAACCTTTTTAACCAAATCTCTGGCTAGCACACTTGCAGAAATAAATGAAATCTACAAAAGACAAGGTGTCGTGATTCCTTCCTGTCTGAGCAGGAACCCTTTAACCAAATCTCTGGCTAGCACACTTGCAGAAATAAATGAAATCTACAGAAGACAAGGTGTCGTGATTCCTTCCTGTCTGAGCAGGAACCCTTTAACCA
>ML778585.1:115967-149643 GCA_009831015.1 Picea engelmannii
CTATGCCACACTTCAAAGATTTTTTTTATCTCTCCACTGTTAATGCATTTAGATTAAGTTTGTTGGGCTGTAAATCTAACCGCGGAGATATTCTCTATCCACAGTTAATACATTTGGATTAAGTTACTTGGGATGTGAGAGAAACCCAACCACAGTTTCCTAGTTTGATTTCTTGACAATAACAATAGTTCCTAGTTTGATTTCTCGACAATAACAACAATTGGATTGAGTTAGTTTCCCTGTGATCCAAACCCAAGTTGGATTAATTAATTAGGTTGTGCTCCAGTGTTTCCTAAGGAGTTTTTGTTCCAAAAAAAAAAAAAAAATCAAGATCAAAATGGGTATATGCTAATTTAAACATAGTTTTCTATGATAAACTTAGAAAAATACATCTTTCAGAGATCGGTGGTTATGATGAGATCACTCAACTTTTAGGTATATATGATGAGATTTTGAATTTTAATATAGATAGATATGTTGTTTAATTGATTAAAAAAAAAGAGGATTTAAAAAAAAATAATAATAATAAATTGTATTTAAGAATAATAAATAAAAATTTGTTTATTCTATTATTTTGGAATGTAAATATATTACTACACATAAGTTAAAAACAAAAAAAAATAACACAGATTTATATATTGAGTAGACATTCCTTAGAAACCATTGGATTTTTAGCCACCTATGTTTTAGGTTTGGTTTGGTTTGTAATTTATGTAAATGATTTCTAGGTTATTTATTATTGAGTATTACTGAGGCAATGGAATTAGTTAAAGCTAATAATAATAAATAATAAATAATAATAAAAAAAAATGTTAAACAATGAGAGTTATAAAAGAAAAAGTGGAGAAAAATATAGGTAAAATATATAATAGGAAATTAATGTATATAATAATAAATGTAATAAAAAAAAAAGTTTAATGAATGGAAGTATTGTTTTGATTAAAGCAAATAAATAAATAAATATTAGTGAAAATATCAATAATAATAATAATAATAAAATGATATTCAACCCAAGTCACTTTAAGAGTGGATTTTATGAGGAATTTTAATGCATTCAAAGCATTGTGAAAGTACATGACATTATGAGCAAGATAGCCTCTAAGCATAGCATCATGTAACCCTTTGAAGCTAGAGTATGGAATATAATTCGTAGAGTGTGCAATAGAGAACTCAAAGTGCACATTATAATTAAAGTCCAACCTGATATCTTTTAAGGTTAAGGGTGATCGTATTCAAACAAATCTTGTAACCTAGAAAATAATTTGTTGACGTGGGAAACATTGTAAATGAATGACTTGGGGGTTATCCTCCACTTTGTAAGTAAGTGGAAGACCTCAAGTAAAGCTGATTTCAAATGAAAACATAGTCACAAGCTTGGTTTGTAGTGATAATCTAACCTTAGCAATCCTAAGTATGGTTTGTACAGTACCACATAAAGATGATCTAACCTTAGTAATGCTAAGAGTGAAGGATACATCATTGTTACAAGAAAGACATTGACCACTTGTGAGAGGTTATTTTCATGAGAGGGTCAACAACTTTTAAATTTACCATAGTGTTTATGTTAAGAGTGGAAACTAGTGATGAGTCCTACTCCTAATTTATAGGTATTATATGATGTGTATGTAAGAATATTCGAGACTTTTCTAGTGATATGTATTCTCTAGAAAGGGGAGGTCATGGAGAAATTTACCATTGGCTAGAAAAATATTACATAGTTAATGGAGAATTTGGTGTGGTGTACCATTGAATTTTTAATATCTTAAGAGCACAGCTTATGCACTTGGGTTGCTTCTATACTTAGGAGTGAGTGGGAAAGAGTCTTGAGCCTAGAGAAAGTGTCGTGCGAAGGAGGAAGCTATGCATTGTACTTAATCATTATGTAGGTTAGTATGGTGATATTGACAACATAAGACTGTAGTGGGTGCTTATGTTTAGTTCCACATTCTAATGAACATTCAAATGGATATTGTAAGTGAACCTATGATGTGAGTTTAAAACTTGAGTTTAGAATGATAAGTGAAGTATCATGACAATGTGTTTTATTATGTCATAAGGTGTGGCATGGTATATCAACCGAGTTCTATTAGTCACTATGCACGAGTCCGTTGTAAGAGGGATGAGTTATCTAAATGGTTGGAAACACCTTGAAATGCATTAATTGGTCTAGCAACTACTTGTTCACTAACAAAAAAAATTCCCTATGAAGAAACTATGTTTGAAAATAAATAAGTAGATAAATAAATCTAGATGAGGAATGATGAACATGTGCATCCCATTGTTGAAAATGTCTTTCATGGTAGGGGAAAGAACTTGGAAGTGCTAGAAATGCACAAGAAAAGAGCTAGATACCAAAGTTGGTAAGTACTACGTAGGTATAGAGGATATAATTTTAAAATGTAAGAAGTACAATGGTGAGAAGAGAAGACCTCAAGGACAAATGACTAAAGATTTTGGAACGAACTCTTGTAGTAAATTTGTTTTTATTGATATAAAATATTCACTAACCCATGTGTTAACATGGTGCTCTTTATGTATAGGCATGTTTGTAATAATGAATTGTTGATAGAAAGCAAGATTTTCCTCGACCGCGATGAAGAGAATCCTATACTAGACAATTAACTTGTTTGAGATATAATCTATACAACTTAAGAAAAGAGAGATGTTCGGGACAATGGAAAAACAAACAGTGAAGTGATGACATCACATGAAAATCATTTAGTAGTATATTAGTCAATGTTCCTAAGCATGGGAAATTTTATGATGGTATATGTATTGTATCATTCAAGTTAGAGTGATAGTAAAGTCAATGAGAATTGGTTATAATTTTTAAGATATTCTAGGTGGAATTATATGCTTGGCTTAAATTATAAACGAACTCAATATAAGATTCACTTAACTGAAGAACCAATAATGAGATAAGATTCTAATTAGCTATCAAACTAGAAGACTATACTTTAATATACAACTTAGGAAGAATAAATCTATAAGAGAAGCATGTCATTTCATTAATTTAATTACCAATGGTAATAAAATAGAGTCAAGACATAGTAAGGTGCATACTAAATAGGCGTAGTTGCAATCAATATATTAATAGCCTTGACATGTTTTAATCAATTCATTGTCCAATGAGACCAATATAACGCAAGGTTTGCTATCGTGAAAGATAAATAGAAGTTGTGTCATAAATTCTCCTCATATTGTGAATGATCATAACTTCAGGACGAAGTTTCTTGAAGGGTGGGTGTATGTAACGCCCCATATTTTGACATAGGTAGTTAGAACATTGTTGTTTACTAATCTTAATAATTCAAAGTTCAACATTTGTTTGGAGTCAGTTAGACTTTGTTAGACATTGAGATGTGTACGTCTAGACCTATCTGTATGTTACATGATATATGCTCATGAAAAAGATAGTTATTTGATTATTTAAACATGAAAATTAAAATGGGTAAGTTCGGTACATGTATACCAATTCAAGTTATGTTGTGAATGTATAATAGATGCAATGAATGATGTAAATAGGAATACATTTATTAATTGAGCATCAATGCAAATATGGAATCTTATATAAATTTGTGATGTATCTGCATCAATATGTGTTATTGGTGAACTAACCTACAGGATGATGAGCTATGTGATAGCCAAATGACTATAATATTGAGGTAACTGGGATGTTGTAGACATCAAGAAGATATTGTATGCTATAAGTTGTACTTACTATTTAATTTATGGTTCGAAATATTACTATGATCTATGGTAAGTGTGGTTTTGACAGGATGCACAACTTACCCAGAGTGGATGTTTGATGACGTGACTCTAAGAACAACAGTTTCATAGTATGGCTTGATGTAGGGTGTTGACCCTAGTTCTATGAGGAGGGGTGGAGGTATTTTTCACCATTTATCCTCAAAAACCTAGAGTCGTGGGAGGGCTGTTTGAAGTCATGCTCCCCTAGAAGTGTGATGATGACTGCTAGTTTCCTATTAGGGAAGCTTGGTCGATATGTATGACACTTCCGCTTACGGGTTCTATCTGGAGTTAGGTCAATATAGTTGATGCTCCAGCTTAGTCCAACAGAGGAAAGGATAGGATGGAAGATGGAAGTAGGTTAGCAAGGAAGGATGCTTCGATGTTAGTTGAGAATACTGATTGGGGATGAGAGATGCCTCTATTGTTTACTCAATTGGTTTCTACCATGTTTAAAAACACTTTTTAATTTCCTATTGATATTTTAAGTGTGATAATGAGTTATTGATGAATTGGTGTAATTTTGATCGTTAAGATTATTAAATGATGCATTACTTGATCTGTTGTCGTACATGTCTTGGTGATCATATAGGAACTATGCACTAGAGGCAATGGTTGTTTATCGTTAGTAAATACATGAGATACGTGTCCTCTAGCTATGCACACATACCCTACCTATGTACACTCGTACAATTAATTAATGTATTAATTATTAAAGTAAATTATTAACTATTTAATTGAATGTTTATTGAATATGTAAATTATATTGCATGCAAAATATCTAGAAACATTAAATACCTTCTTGACTTTGATAGATGGTGGGTATGATGAATTAAATGAGCATGGTGGGGTGTTATGTACATTTTGGGGAAAATTGTCAAATTACATTTATTAGCTAGAAAGAGTTTTTATTTTATATATTGTTGTTTAATGCAAGTCATTTATATTTAGTTTTATTTTAATCTTTTCCTAAAAATCTAGATAAGGGAGTTGATGGATAATAATGAGGGTGGTTGAGGAGACTTTGGGAAGGGTGTATGGAAACTTGATAAATAGGGAGGAGAAGTGGTGATGAAGGGGGGGATGGAGAGGTTTGAGCATGATGAGAGGTTGTGAAATTCTTGGAAGATATATTTCTTGTGATAGTTTTCTTTGAGCATTTGTGCTTTGTTGTTCTTGGAGTCATGGGCATAGAGGGCATGAAACTGAAAGGTTTCTTGGAGCTAGGAAGCCGGCTAGGCTCCTAGTTGGCAGGGAGGATTGCATTGTTTCACTCTGGAAAAGCCGGAAAAGAATGCTTGGAAGCACCCACGACTACATTACAATCGATGAGCTTCGACAAGATAAGGAGGAGGTATTTTTAGGTGGTATTTGGTTATTGATATTTTGTATATACTTTTGTTTTAAGTTCTAAATCATAGAGTTAACATATTACTTATTTCATCATGTTATCTAAATTTATCATTGAGCAAATGTAGAAGAATTGTGTAAATGAAAAATAAATGAAATTATGTATTTAATGAGTGACAAATTGCCTAACATCCTAGATGGGTGTTACAATTTTCCAATCATGAAAAAAACACATGTGTTCTTTTTAAGGCCCTTCCCTATTCCAGATTGGTGGCATACATACTGTGAGAAACATGTCGAGGATGAGTCTTCAATGTTTTGGCCAAGACCCACTGGGGAGGATTTTTTTAATTTCCTCAATGAACAATATTACCCTATTGGAAACTACAATGACCAGTACAGGAGATGGACCAAACAGTTTTGAAGTTCATAAATACCTTCCATACCTTGCACATGAATTTGGGTATCAAATACTCCAAGCAACATCTAGGTCTATAATACCATGCATCTCTACACATGTACATCCAACCCGAAATGGATTGTTTGAACATCTCGTCATTGGGAGTCACTTATCAATATGTTGTCAAAATTGATAAAAACTTTAATCAACAGAAAAAGTCGGAGTTCTAGTCTACAAATATGCAACAACCAAAGCATTGTAAGGGTGGCCCTAACTCCTAGGGAAAAGGACAAAGCAAGGATTGTGAGTTCCAGGACAACCAATCCAAGTTTCCAACAAATAAGGGTAATGGGAAGTCAAAGAAGGACACTGAAAAATGGTGCAAGTTCCAAAAAATCCCTTGGCACAATATTGATGAATGTCACTCAAAATAGTCATTATCGGTTGAGACAAAATCCTCAGGGTAATATGCTGACTCAAACTCTAATTCATAATTGGAAATCTGAAAATAGATCATTAATGAAAAACTGAGTGTCACCATTGCTACCACAAAAGTCCAACTAGAAGAGTTAGACGAGCCTGAACAAGGGGATCACCTCTTACACTCACATATGTGGGTGAACGAGAACCCACTCCATTTCATTGTTGATACTGGTAGCTAGAAGAACCTAACATGAGCATAGGTCATCAAGAGTTTGAACCTAAAAATGACACTACATCCTCAATCATACACCATCAATTGGCTCAGCTACGGATGGGACATCCACTTCATCCAACAATGTCACCTACACTATGACATTTAACCCTTCAAAGAAAATGTATTGTGTGATGTTTCCACCCTTTAAGTTTGTGATGTTTTGTTAGTACAACCATATATGAGGAAGCATCATATTTTTTAGGAGTCTGGTCCTCGTAGTGTCATTATTACTTTGGGAGATCAAATCTATAGGGTATCAGAGGCACTCCCAACTACTATTGTCTCTTTGATCTTCATGAAGAATTGTTGAAAGGTGGTATCTCAAATTTGTATATTTTTCCTCTTTATGGTTTGTTTAGAAGGTGAATGGAATTTCAGTGTAACCACTAAAACCTATGCATGGGGTCTCTTTACACAACAATAGTAGGTGGAAAAGATAGTAGAAGAGAACAAAGACATATTTAACTCACCTACTAGGGTGCATGTGAAATATTAGGTAAATCACTCAATTGATTTGACACATGGGGATCTTGTGCCTAACAAACCTATGTACATAAATTTTATTATGGAGATTGAATAAATCAAACACCAAATCCAAGAGATAATTATGAAGGATCACATAAGACCAGCGTCTTCACCTTGTGGGAACCCAATTGTTCTCATATAGAAGAAGGATGGGACATGGAAATTTTGTATTAATTACAAATCCTTGAATAAGATCATATTCAAGAACCGATATCGAACCCCCCATATTGATGATCTTCTCAATCAGTTTAAGGGAGCAAGTTTTTCAATAAGATTGATGTGAAGGGAGGATACCACCAGGTGTCGATTAAGAAAATTGTGTATGGAATACAACCTTCAAGTATAAATAAGGTCTCTTCAAGTAGATGGTCATTCCTTTTGTCTTGACTAATTCCCCAACCACATTGATGCATATGATGGATGAAATATTGCATCCATTCACAAACTCCTTTTTGGTCATATATATAGATGACAATATCATCTTCAACAAATATTGGGATGATTATTTTAAGGTATTCAGCAGGTCTTGGATACCCTGTGACAACATGAGTTCTATTCCAATTTGGATAAGTGTTCCTTCACCATGCAGAGAATCCAATATTCAGGATATGTTGTTGATGAGTAGGGTGTGCATGTGGATCCATCCAAGATCCAAGTCATCCATGATTGGCCAGCCTTGGAGATAATGACTGAGCTACTCAACTTCTTATGCCTCACCAACTTCTATTATTGGGTTTTGTTGGAGTTCTCTCATATCACTTGGGCCTTAAGCTAGGTGACCAAGGGTGTAGCAAAGGCCAATTTTGTGTGGATTTTGTCCCAATAGAAAGGATTCAAGTATTTGAAATTCTTTGTCTTCTCAGCACCAATCCTTATTCTACTAGACCTATAATAACCATTTTAGATTGAGACAAATGCTTCAGATTGTGCTATTACTGTAGTCCTCACTGCACATTGATGTCTAGTAGCCTATCACAATGAAACACTATATGATTTTTTTCACATATACTCCACCTATTACAAAGATATGTACTCCATTGGGCACGTATGTTGACAATGGATGCATTACATTCTAGATAAGGAAATGATCATATACATTGATCACAAGCCTCTACAATTAGTGTAGATACCAGGAAAGTTACATAATGACCCCCATTAGAAAAGGTCCACGTACCTGCAGAAATTCCACCTAAACATTAAGTACAAGAAGGGTAGCACCAACCATGTCATAGATTTCCTTAGTCAACCCTCGATTATGGATCTAACCATAGTTCTTAACTCTTTTTGGCATGAGATCTCTCGGTGTCCACAATTATATAATAATGACTCTTTCTTTTTTGCTTCCTATCATACATTGAGCACATGAAAAGCAGTTCCAAACTTTCATCTCTAGAATGGATTGTTATGTCATCTGAGCCATCTTTGTGTTCCTTCAAGTGAGCATGCAAATTTAATGTGAGAAGCTCATTACAGTCGGGAAACATGACATTTTGGTGTATAAAAAACAATGACAACACTACAAAAAAAAAAATTATTAGTCGAATTTTCAACGATATGTTTTCAAGAACATCAAATCATGCACTACTTGTGCCATTCTCAAGCCCACCATCAATAAATAAGGGCTATACACCCCTCTTCCTACTCTATATAGGCCTTGGGAATCCATCTCCATGGATTACATGTCTGGTTTGCCTTCAACCAAACATTGGAATGACTGTGTCTTTGTGGTCATTGATTGAATCTCCAAGATGTCAATTTTGGCACCCTAAAAGAAGAGAATCATAGTTGGGGCCACTACCAAGATATTCTTTGAATATGTTTGGGTTCATTTTTTTCTCCCATGAACCATTATCTTAGATCAATACAATAGTTTCCTGAGCACTTTTTGGTCTATCATATGGTTTATTATGGACACCAAGATGACCAAATTGACTTCCTTCCATCCACAGGCTAATTGAGAAACAAAGGTAGTCAAAAAAATTATTTGAGATATCCTAATGATGTATAATTTCAAACATTCATGCACATGGCATGAAAACATTCCTTATTTTCAACACAACTACAACATATCCCTCCACAACTCTATTGGCCATATCCCTTTTCAGGTGTGTTTGGGGTTCCAACCATTGGTCGCTATTGATGTATCTCTTCCCATTGCAGCTGCACAAGAAGAGTCCTCCCATGCTCAAACCAAGGTTGATCAAACAACCAAATTTGTTGAGAAAATATAGCCCATCTAACAACAAGTTCGTGATATTTTGTAGAAATCCAATGCTAAGTACAAGTAGTTCCATGATCAACATCATGTACCACACAACTTCCAGGTGATAGATAAGATACAGTTTCATTTGCAAAAAGAGTGCCTCATAAGACCCCATCAGAAGCTACTCCCACTCTTATACATTCCTTACACCATCACCAAGGTTGTGGGTGAGAATTATTTTGAACTAAGTATTCCTCCTTACCTTGGCTTGCACTCGATATTTAATGTAGAACTACTATGACCATATTTTCCACCTATCTTGGACACTTTGGAGGAGGATATACACTTCACCCTTACAAAAATCAATCCTAATTGCATTGAAAATTTGACATTTTATTGAATCATGGACACCAAGAAGAAGGGAACCCACCAGTAGAACATCCAACTCTATCAGGTTGTCAAAGCATGGTAGTTTCTTCATTAGGGAAACTGGCTCACTAGGAGTGAGATTTGGTAGAAGTTTCCCCATTGGATGGAAGAAATTGATGCAATGGAGACCATTACTTCCTAAGTGGAGAGGAATGATCTAGGTGGACATCAGTGGCCTCCCATCTATTCCACCGACTCAAATTACAGTTTCCATCTTGGCATTTTTTCTACATTTTTTTGGTTCTGAAACATCCAGGGCCATTTTGAGGTTCTAAACAATGTTTTTTTCACTTGGTAGCACCTAGTAGATCCATGTTGGGATGTATTAGGTCACTTGGAGTGTGTACTCCTCAAATATACCTTTATGAAATGGTACCAATCACCCCAAACATAGATCATATGAAAAAATTGTTCCCCCATGAACTTAATGTATCAAATACTCCCATCGGGGCCCACAAACCTTTTGGTGTTTCATCTTTTGAGGTTAGGGTTTTGGATGTTTAGGGTTTTATCATTTATTATTTATGTTAACAGGGAATTTGGAGCCTCATTGTAGTCATCTTATTGAAAATGAGCATAAACGACATATCTCTCTTCAGAGATAAGCTACCACCATTCTAGCTAGCTTGTGTACTTCACATTTTACAGTCTTTTGTATTCCAAACAATCATTAATAGAATCTAAGTTTTACTATTTTATTGTATTACTCTTTTCCTTGCAATATATTTTTGTATCTCCTTGTTATATCTCTGTTATATGTTTGCCTTCATGTCATTCTCAAAATAATCTAGATCAATTTCATTTCCTAAAAGGGTCAAGGAAATTTAGGAAGAAACAACATAAACCAACTTGGTGGGTTAGATTTAAGGAAAAACATAAATTGATTATCAGGGAAAATCCACCTAACTTGGAGCCATCCATGGAAGAGACAAAAGTGGATCCATAGGAAACTAGAGAGATACCTTCAAAATAACACATTCTATTACATCAAGACTTGACACCACAAGGTACTGTGGAAGAGGATTTTTATAATTCTCCTATGTTAGATAAGGAACTAGATCCCCCACTTATCCCTAGAACTAAGGTGATCTAGGTGGATTAGGTTAAAGAAGACTAAATTTTAGAACAACCAAAATCCTTAGATAGATGAAGAAAAATTAGGATTAGAAGGAAAATAAAGGACTTCATCAAACATATAAGAATCTTGGATGATAGTAGTAAAGAAGAAAAAATCTACTTTAGTAGCATAGCCAATGGTGACAACTAGTGAATATTGTATTCTAGTTTAGTCATGAACTACTTTTGTATTTTATCAAGTAAGCAATTTGTCATAATTTACTCATCTAGCAAATATCGAGAAGAATTGTTTGTGGACATAAATACTATTTATATTCACAAATAAGGAACTGACAATTTCATTTGAAATATAAGATTAGAAAATTTTGCAATCTTAATGTGAACCTCAACTACATATATTTTATAATATAAAATCTCCTAATTATATAAAAAATAATAATTTCTTGAATACTTTTTGTCCTCTCCTCTCCTCTTTGATTAGTATATAAACTACCTAAACAACAATGTGGTTCTATATAAATTATTTAATTACCTTATTAGTCCCTACCGGAGGAATAGAGGGACTATAGAGATCGGTAATTTGTTGAATTCATATTAGTTTGTCCTTTGACCACAAATATTTCCATAATATCTATTCTTGGAACTAGGGAACTAAAAACATTGATTTTTATATAATAAAAAGTACCATGTATGTCATGTTCTGATTGGATAATAGATTGGAGATCTTAATGTCGTCTTTGTTGTTCCCAATGTTATATATGTTGGCATATCCAAAGTATTTGATCATATACGGTCTTTTTGAATCATATATTTTCTTATACATTGCTTGAAGGTGGATTAATGCTAGCATTAGTTTGAATGTTTGTCTTAGCATTTTCTACTAGCTAAATTTATCCCAATGTTTGATATCCCTATCGAAGGCGTAGAGAGACTATAATGATCGATAATTCATTTCCTTCATATTTTCTTGTCCTTTGACCACAAATATTTGCATAATATCTATTGTTGGAACTAGGGAACTAAAAACATTGATTTTTATTAAGTTATATGATTTGAGGTCTTATTATTATTATTTATTATTATTATTGTTATTATTGCACATGGATAGTCAACTTTCATATTACTTTGTCGTCTCACTCAAATTTTTTTACCATAGTCTCCATTGTTCGAACTATTGTTATTAAAATTAATATTTTTTTCTTACTATTACTATGTGTGATTTTGTGTTTATTGTTGCGTGATTTGAGATTCTTTGTCATTGTTTCGTACGTAAACAGGCCTACCATGATGCATTATTTGTTAAATGTTTGCACAAGGTGATGCCTTTCGATGGTTCTAACAGTCTTAAGTGTTTACCTTACAGGTCTCACAGCCTTAAATGTTTATTGTACAGATGTGTTGCAATACAATTTCGTTCAATTTTTTTGATGGTGTTTTTTGTAGTGAAATTGTGCAAAAATTTTCTCCACCGACATCACTGGTTCAATGGTTGATGTTTGTTCATTGGTTCTTTCCATGCTTCTTGTTCTTGTTTGATTCAACTTTGCAAATGCGAGGTCCTGCAGTTGTAGTTGGACCTCTTCGTGCTTGTTGACTGGTTTTTTGTTCTTCAACTTTGTAAGTCGTTGGACCTATTGTTGCGGTTTTCAAGTTTTGGAGCTGATCTCTTGACATCCCTCATTGATGAGTAAGTTTTTGTGCCATCATTTCGTTTCTATTACTTTTTTTATAGTTGGTGTTTTTCACCTTGCAGGCAAGATGTTTCAATGGTAGGAGTCCTTGCCTCAAAATTCTGTTGCATAACATCTTTCTGTGTGGTCTTATTTTTTGTTCCTGGAAACCATGCGTCTTCATATGTTGACTGCCATTTCATGCATATTGTGCCATAACTATTTCAAAAATTGCAATGCAAAGGGGTTTAGAAAACGAATTCGGAGTTGTCACAAGGGGGAACCATTTGCCGAGGTGTAGTGGCAGGGAATGCTTTTTTTCTCTAGGTCAAAAACCTGAGTCCACCTATTTCCTTTGTCCTGTCCTTTCTATTTTGTAGAACATCTTATTCCTCTTAGAATCTTGTAGGATGCACATCATGAATAGGTTCAAATCGTTCTTTGTTCTTAGAAAATTTATAGTGTTATTTATTTGTTTTTTTCCTTCTGTTTGGTTCATTATTCAGTGTAGGTTTGTTTTCTTTTCATCTGTTGTGGCGAATAGGGGGAATTGAATTTGACAGGAATAAGTTTGAAGGATACATACCGGGATTGGTACTCATTTCCACACTTGTATTTTTCTATTTGACTTTTTTTTTTTCGTTTTATTCTTTTGTTTCCCTTTTCTCTGTTTTCATACAAACTGAAGGTAGCTAAGAAAAAACTTGAAAATCACAGTTCAAGAGATGAAACAAGTAATATATTTTGATTCGTATGAAATAGATACACACTCCATTACACATGACAACATTGACAAGGTGTTCCATAGCAATGGGATTTTTAGATTGGATGCACTCTCGTATACTGTAGGAGATTGCCTTTTCGATGCATTTCAGGTTCTACTGCATTTATGTTATTCCTCGACTGACCTGCACAATGGATTAATAGATTATTTATTGGGCTATTTAAAAAATGGTGATGATGAGGCATTGGAGTCGTATGAATATGAATTGGAATATGATTTTCTTCAGCAATTGCATGGAATACATGATGTCACTACATATTTTTCAAAGATGTGGTTGTCTGCATCTCCAATTATGCCTACACATGAGAGGGGACTTTGGGGAGATACATTTTTTATATGGTGGTTTTCTACATGGCTCAATATATCAATTGGAATATGGTCATTGACAAGAAAAAGAAGATATCTACTATTCAACAAAACTGCATCTAGCAATCCATATTGCATCTTGTTCCATGATGCCAATGTCGTCAGTGGTCATTATGAACCACTTTTGTACATAAAATTTTCCATATGAAATATTGGAGGACCTTATATTTACTTGTCCCACATTTTCAAATACCTTGAATCAAATTGGAAATGGATTATGCATCACATAGAATGCCATGGTTTGTAGATAGAAACAATTGTTGTATCTAGCTATGGAGATAGTATGTTTAATGCAATTTGTTGTTTAGTAGCAGCAGAGTTCGATGTGAAGTCATTGCGGCTATACACTGTATAATCCTTTTGCAATGCAATTATAGGAAGCAACCAATAGGATTTTAGCTGCTTGCATCAACACCTTTCGCCATATCTCCTAGAAAATATGTTAGCAATTGGAAGTTGGTAAGAATACCTTGTAAACATGGCACTGTCGTATGAAAAAAAAATGTGGAGGGTTGTAGATTTTGTTTGCAATGGATATCTATCATATTCAGAGTAAATATGCAGGTCTGGTCAGCCCTACCAGATGGCACTATCCATTCCTAGTCTATTGATTCAAATTACGATCGAACAATTGGCATCGTCTCATTGAAAATAAATACGACACATATCCATTATCAACATTTTCTTGGACATATCATTGATTACGGGTTCAATGTCCATGCCACCCAAACCGAATTGAATCTACATATGTGTGGCATGATTTTTAATGAAAATGAAACTGCTCCCAGTTGCAATAAGGCCATACAGGGCTTAAACAAAAAACGTAGGCTAAGTTATCACAACTTGAAAAAATTCATGCGTTAAATTCGTCCTAGTTGTGATGAGGACATACATGGCTTAAAAAAAAAACATAGGCTAAGTTATCACAACCTGGAAAAGTTCATATGTAAGAGAGAAAAAAACATTGGTGGTATAGGAAATATTGTCGTTCTAGTGTCCAGTGTCAATGCCATCCAAACCACATCGAATGTGAATAAGTGTTGCATGTTATTTAATCATAGTGAAATTCATCCTAGCTTCCATCAGGTCATCCTGCCCTTGAACAAGAAACGTAGACTAAGTTACCACAACTTGAAAATGGCCATGCATGAGAGAAAAAAATGCATTGCTACACTTCCTTTTAGAGAGAAACTGACATATCACAATCTAAAAAAAATTGTTCATGCACAACACAGTAGAAACAGGTACGGTCGCATATCCCACAATGGTCATGCAATTGTCCGAGAGGAAAAAATCACATTTCGTGGGCTAGAAGCAACACAGTGCACTACTACGAATGAAAACCAACAAACACTTTCTACCCATACTTCCCTGCGAAAGAAATATGCAAGATAGACCTACATGACACAAATTAAAGACACTCCTTCCATTGCATGTGCAATTTGTGATCAATTGAAACAGTAAGTCTTTCATGCCTGATTTGGAAGCATAATACCCATGCTTGACAACACATGATAAAACATTTTCCAGTCGCAAAATTTGTCTTCCTTGCAAACAGTCGCTTGAAAATGGAAAATTTCCACAATTTGCAACTCGTGACCAAATAATATGTAATAGACCACTACCAGATGTAAGTGCACTTACAGAACTTGAAGAGAGACTTGTGTCTATGTGAATTGCATTTAGACAAATCAGGCCCTCAGACTATAAACGACCCCAGATGGGCTTAACAGGATCAATTATTAATATGCATGTTCAACTAGATGTTATGCAAAATTCCTTGCCACAATTCATTAGTGATACAATGACAATTATTGTGGCTCTAAAAAGATGTTTGCGATACAAAAATGTGTATCAGACAGGAAAAGTGTGTGTGCACGATGTTATGAAAGAATTAAAGGAATTATGTTCCGAGGCCCTGTACAAAGCACAAAACATTTGTATAAATGAGAAATGGAAGAGTGTTCTTGGATAAGAGGATGAAAACTTTGCAGAGACTCTCGAAACTGCTAGTGAATTTTATACAAGTGATGAATCGAAGAATGAAACACATGCTGAGAAATCGGTGAATGGATTCACTGATTAACAGTGCATTCGTGACTTGCAAGACAAGATTGTCGAAACTGCACCTATTGAGCGTCAACATCCACTTAGAATATTCAAGGATAGATTCACTGAGGAAATGAACTTCCCAACACTCTTCTATGGATATCCACTTCCCCTGACATTACAGAACAATTCATTTATCATAAAATAGTTCGATGGGAGTTGCTACATTCAAGCGGTGACTTCTCCTGTCACATAAAAAAACTGTTTTTCAAGACAATGCACTTAATAATAGAGCAAGTGTTTTCTTGCATGTGGGTCCGAATAAGAAAAGGCCAGTTACAAGGAAGAAATTTGTTGGAAAAGGATTTCAAGTACAAAGTAAACCTAGAACAAATCTTGAAATCTGATATTGGATACATAGATTTCAAAAACATTTGCATCTCTCCTGACTATTTGCGATAAAACAAGAAAAATATTTTTGCATTGATCTGGCAATTGGGCCTGCCAACATTTTTCATCACATTTACAAGTGAAGAGCATTGCTGGGATCCATTGGTGGCTTCCGTATCTGACTTGCATAGGAAGAGGAAACGTAAAAAACAAACTGATACACTCGAAAATAATGACATTGACTACCTCATAAGAAAAGACCCAGTAACATGTACTCGCTACTATAGACATATAATAAATGCTTTGAGACAATTGATATGCCATGATGAAACTTTTTTCGGAAAAGTATCGGACTACTTTTTTGTGACTGAATTATGGAATAGGGGGAATGAACATGACCACGCACTCTTGTGGATAGAGGGTGCACTAGTCTACGGAGCTGACAACAATTCACAGATCGAGTAATTTTTGGAAAAATACATAACATTTAACACAAATCATTTGGATCTAGAGCTTGCCAAAGTTCATAGACATTATCATACAAGAAGTTGTAGAAAACAAAAAATCTCGCATTGAAGATACAACTTTCCTGTGCCACCAATGAGAGCAACAAGAATCATACAACCACTTATTTTAGAGCACAATGTTGTCATTGAGAAATATAAATCATTTTTCACATTTCTAGAACAAGGAGAGTTTGACGAGTTGATGAGCTTCGATGACTTCTTGACAGAGTTAAATCTATCAGAAAATGAGCACATCCAAGCCATACAATGTACGCTTAAACAACCAACAGTTTTTCTTAAACAAAAAAAATCCCATATCTAGAACAATAGTTTCTCCAAGGACATGCCATTTATGTGGAATGAAAATACAGATTCGTAGTACGTCCTCAATGCATATGTTTCAACATCGTACTGTACCTTGTATATGACAAAGGTTGACAAATCTATGGCAAGTGCATTCAGAAGAATACACAAAGAACATGAAATAAGTCAGTTTGATGCCATACAAATGATACGTACACTTGGAAATACATTGCTTAATCTTCAACAAATGTCTTCTCAACAAGCAATGCACATTGCACTTTCCCTGCCCCTCAATTGTAGTTCAAGAAAATGTGTCTTCATAAACACATCTCCACTTGAGAAACACAAATTTGTGCTTAAACCACTGTGTTTTCTAGAACAAGAGCCTGATAATTCATAAGACGTGCTATGTCGCTCTATTATTGATTATTACCTCTAGCGTCCATCTCCTATTAGGCATATCTACTTAGCAAAATTTGTATCGCATTACAAAAAAAATGGTGCGCCCATATCAAAAAGAAAAAATCCCTCTGTGATACAGTTTGTCAAATACAATAAACATTCTGACTATGAAAACTATTCTAGAGAAACACTGTTGTTATACGTTCCATTCGATGAAAACAAAGAGACATTAAAACATTACTTCTCTACATGGAAAGATGCATATGTTTCCTCTAAGACTATAGTGCAAATAAATGAAGCTATATCTACTTACAATGTTAATCCAACATGGGGTGATCTAGAAATTGTAGTTAATGACCTAGAAAACCTTGACAATATTGATGAGACATTCACAAACCTAAAAACAACTAGAACTCCCTACAAGTACTATGACTTGCAAGAGGATTTGCCTCGTCCTCGAGCATGCGGCAGTGAAAAACATATCAATCTTGGTTTTCAAGTCACAAAACATTGTTTCCTTATTGAAAATAATGAATAGAACAAAATAATACATATGTTGAATCAAGAACAACAAACAATTCTAAAGGACATTGTGCTTAAAAAACGCTTGAACATGGACACTCCTGTGCACTTGTTCCTTACAGAAGGAGAAGGAACGAGCAAGAAATTCACAGGGAAAGCACTATTCCAAATTCTTATACGAATCTATGATTCAAACAATTCCTCTGATCTTATGAAACCAAAGGGACTAATAGTTTCATACATAGCAAAAGCTGCATATAATGAAGGTGGAACAATAGTCCACTCTACATTTTCAATGCCTTTTAACAAGTCACAGTTTGTTCCACTTAGCAAAGAAATGTTAGATACGTTGTCTAAGCTTTATGACGAACTCCAACTTGTCTTTATAGATGATGCATCTTTGATTGGAAGTCGCTTATTTTATTCCATTGACAACCGACTAAGAAGAAAAAAACATGTGCACACGAAATACTTTGGAAACATTGACATGATATTATGTGGGGATCTTTACCAGGCACATCCGATCCAAGATTCTTTGATATTTGAACAACCTATGGTTAACATGCAAACATTGATGCATGACTTGTGGAGATACAATATTAAATGCTTTGAATTGCATACTACAATGGGCCAAACAGATGAAACATTTATTGCAATTCTGAATAGAATGCGGACAAACAACCAAACTTATGATGACTTAACATATATCAATTCAAGGTCCTTGCTCCTTGCACCAATAGACCCAACATTCCCTTACCTGTTCTACACAAATAAGGATGTTGCAATGCATAAAAGGTACATGCTATCGCTCATGCCTGGCAATGATATCATCATCAATTCAATTGACCTGGAAGAAGACAACCATGGAAATGTGCCACGTCATGAATATACAGTCGCTTTACCTTTGCATCTTGTCCTGAAATTAGACATGTTGGTTGAAATATATGCCTACAACTATGATTCATAGGATGTCTTGGTTAATGGTGCAGATGGAATACTCAAAGTCTATACCAAAACAAAAAAACTTGATGTCCTTTGGATTAAGTTACATGAACCACATATAGGCAAGAGACAAGCAAGCAAGTTGGATTATCTATATAATTCAAACACTTCAAGCGATTAGAAAACTATTTTGCGAATATCAAAGCCAATATCGACATCAAAAAAGAGAGGTCGACTGAAGATTCGAAAATAGTTTCCAATTAAACTTGCATGTGCACGTACAGTCTATAGATCACAAGGACTAACACTTGATAACATTGCAATTTAGCCTGCTGGAATTCAAATACATGGACTTGTATACACAACACTGTCCCATGTCAAAAGCATAGACTCCTTGTATTTACTAAGTCCTCTTACAAAAGATAACTTCAAAGTCAAACATAAATTTGATATTGAAATGGAACGCCTCGGGACTACCGCAAAATGGAATCTGAGGTATGATTACCAATTCATACAAACAAAGTCATATGTATCAATTCTCTCACTTAACACACGCAACTTACATGCACACATGGATGATATACTCAATGAATATGATACATTGCAATCCGATATTCTGTGCTTGCAGGAAACATACATGGAATTACGCATGCAAAACAAACAATTTCCAAATCACAATTGCATATCAAGTTACATTACACATGGGGTGATGATATTGGTGAAAAAACATGTACCAATTTTGGACCATATACATTTCGAAGAAAAGAATGTTGAGATGGTCCTTGGAAAAGTTTTTTTCCATGGAACAAAAACTGCAATACTGAATCTATATGTTGCTCCCCGTGTAGCATTCTCCAACATACTAAATGTTATTTCCAATGCGTTAGGCCATTTGCATATGAGCGGACCATTTGTGCTTGTAGGAGACTTCAATATTAACATGCTACAAAATAATGCCAGAACAAAATAATTGAAAAACTGCATGTGAAAATACAGTCTTTGCTTTCTTTTGAACAACTTAAGCCATGTGAAAAACACACTTATTGACCATGTGTCATCAAATGTTCCCATTCCTCAATACAATATCTTTATCTTAGAAACATACTAGTCTAATCATGATACAATTGGTATTGCACTTGAATTATGAGATATACATCAAACATATTGCAAAGTCATATTTCTATGTTTCAAAGCATATATATATGTATGGTCGTCAGTTTCTGAGTAGGCGCCATCGAACTCTCATGCCCCATGTGTGCGGTATACATATTTCACCTGAAACTTTGGTGATCTACAATTCGACCCAGACTCGAAGCTTGCAACTCATTTTTCCCAACATCTGTTGATATTTTAAATCATTTGTTGATATTTTTCCCAGTTCATCTCAATAGTTAGCCAATTTTATGGTCGCGAGTTCCCCCCCAATGCATTATTGAACTCCCATGCCCTGTGTTCGGATAACATCTTGCATCTAAAACTTTGGTTATCTACAATTCGACCCCGAACTCCTCGAAATCCCAAGCCTCACTCTTTATTGAACTCACAGTTTGTATATCCATCTATATCTTGACATCACGAGTCTGACTGAGCACTTTCATTTCCTTAGCCAATTTTTTGGCCATGGGTTCCCGGCTATGCGTTATCAAACTCTCATTCCCCTTTTTCTGAGTATACATCTTCCATCCAAAACTTGGGTGATCCATGTCTATGCTCACGGGTTCCCAGGATGACAGAGTGGCAGATTTCATGTCCATCTATATCTCTACATCACGAGTCTGACTGACCATCGTTTGTTTTCATAGTTCATGAATTTTATGGAAATGGGTTCTCGTGTGAGCGTCATCCAACTCTCATGCCCCGTGTGCGCGTTATACATCTTGCACCCGAAACTTCGATGATATACAATTTGACCCAGACTCGAAGCTTGCGACTCATTTTTCCCAGCATCTGTTGATATATTTCCCAGTTCACCTCAACAGTTAGCCAATTTTATGACCGCAAGTTCCCCCCCAATGCATTATCTAACTCCCATGCCCTGTGTTCTAATAACATCTTTCATCCAAAACTACGATTATCTACAATTCGACCCCAGACTCCTCCAACTCGCAAGCGTCACCCTTTATCGAATTCACAAATTGTATACCCATCTATATCTTGACATCACGAGTCCGAACGAGAGCTTTCATTTCCTTAGCCAATTTTATGGTCATGGGTTCCCGGGTATGTGTTATTGGACTCTCATTCCCCGTGTTCCGAGTATACATCTTCCATACAAAACTTGGGTGATCTACAATTCCAGCATGGACTCCCAGGTTCAAAAAAGTACCAAAATTTTTTTAATTCTCCTCCATGCCCGCCACGTTCACCCCTTTCCAATAGACATTAATTATGATTTTACTGGTGACAGTTCACATATGTTCAAAAATATTATCATTAATAAGCGGAAAACTCGAGGTAATCTCCCATTAAAATGCATTTATGGGAGAATATTATGGAATCTGATTAGTTTCCTCTGTCAAACTTGAATTAGAAAAAAAATGATGGTTGTTTTGGTTTTTTTAAGACGTCATCGTAGCAAGAATTTAATATTGTGTTGGCTCACTATCATCTACAAAGGTGTTGACATGATGCCGCTCTAGTATTGTACACATAATTTTTGAACCTTACAGTTTTGCATATATGAGGCTATGCCTGCATATGAAAATGTTGCTCGACCGTTCCAATTTGAACATAGTTTGCATTGGAGTCACATAGTACAGCAATAAAATAAAATAATATGAAATTTGTTTAAGTAAATCTTAACAAATTATCTTCTCACTTGAACCTGCTTTTCTCAAAATCCAGGTATATTGCACAGCTACCAATGTTTTCCCCACTTTTCAATAGTTTCTCGATTTCCTTGCCATCTTCGCACGCTTTCCCAATGCAAATTGATGACACTTTTATTAGCTTTGAAAAGATTGGCATTAAAAGGTGAAAAGGTCAAGGACATATTCCATTATAACACATTGAACCAATATTTACTGGAGATTCTATTATGATGTTGCAACGTCCATTTTAAATACAATGAGGAGAAAAGGAAGGTTTTCATCACCTTATGGCTGCAACTCGACAACATGTATGTGGAGATACCCTGGTTATTTTTGGATACGAGGACCAGCATTTTCAGTGATCCATATCTTATGACTACTACTCATCCACTTCTACCCAAATGAAAGTTATCTTGATATCTGAAATTGCAACGACACATTGTATCCCCGATATTTTTTTTTTTACTTTAAGGACTTGGTCATCTGCTGCGCTGAGAACTATATTTTGAACCAGTGGATTGTCCAGATGGGCGACCATTTCCAAATCTCCCTATCACCTAAAGTATTTATAAATATGTTAGCACTTCCCGACCCAATGTCTACTTTCAAGGGAGAGAATTGCAAGAAGTTCTTAAAGAAGCATGGAAATGAATTAGACCTCTTGTGGAATTTATTACAAGACCCAACACCCTCTCCCCGGGACATGGCCATATTACAGGTTAGTGCATGTAAAAACCGTTTTCAAAAAATTGCATTGCTTTTCACGAGGACAATGAGACAAGTAACTGCAATGGGCATCTCTCAGATGATTCTGTATATTTTTTATTTTACGATCATGCAACAAACCATATTCAATTGCCAAAAGTCGACTTCCATTCAAATCTCTTCCCAGTTATTGCAATACAGAAGGGAGAAGAAATTCTCATGCCACCTTATTTAATTTTCATTGTGCTGAATTGCTATCCATTTCCTAGACTATCTATGTGTAGGAAGTTGAACTCTGAATTTGACCCATTAACATTCTCGTGCCAGAAATTATGGAGTCACGGTGCTTGCCAACAATTTTATAAGGTATTCAATTATTTTGTTTCATTTTTTAAAGCATTGATATTTGGAAGGTATTTCCCCTGATTTTCTAGCTAGCCGACAATCGTCCTAGATAGGAAGGGCACAGTAGAAGAAATGGATACCTATAATGTTATAAGGATTTTTGGGTCTAAAAATAATCCTTGCTTCCTTCAATGTCACATATCTGGTACAATGTTTTTTGTTGGAATAACAAGGGAGTACATCTACTAGTTGCATTTTTTTCATGAAAGAAAGAAAGGACAATTCATGTCTATGCCTTGGAAAGTCTGGGATTTCATGGTCAGGAACCAACTCAACATTTATTTCGCTTACAATATCCTGAATGGACTATGAACCAGTACCAATGATTCACACAAGAAGAATCGAAAATACCCGGGTGAAAAAAGTGACCAATCCTCGACCGCCACAGCCAAGACCACAACGTTTTATTGCAGTACTCCAACGAATTACCCAAGTAACAAAGTCACACACAATTATTCAGGAGGATGAAGAGATAAGAACCCTCCCTCCGAAAAAATTGAAAGTTGTCACAAGCTTCCCGCGGGAAAAAAATGGAAAACAACAGTCCAAGAACAGGAAGGACCGAGGGGAGAAATTCATATCTACGATATCTCCCTCGAAGATATGGAACTAGAAATTGACATTGAAAAATTGTTCCCCGACAACGATCACCTAGAAAACACTGCTCCTCACAATCCTGGGATGGAAATACTTGGCATAGATACATTGGTCAAAGATGATTCTTTTTCATTTCAAAGTGTTATTTTTTACAGCGAATCAAAAAAATTGATTATTGAAAATAGAGATGTAAAGAATAAGAAAGGCACATCTCGTTCAGAGTTCAACCTACTCAACATGCACCCTTCCTAGATATCCAAGATACACCGAGTAATTGGAGATGCTATAAACAACTCTATTAGCTTCCTTGAAATGGAGAATCTCATGTTAAAGACATGAATCAAAGAATTGGAGGAAAATCTAATTCCTCTTCCACTGTTTTCTACTCCTTTGGAAATGGTTGGGTGCACCGCACTTACGCTAAAGTTAAAAGGATCAACAAGCCTTCTCACATTGGCCTAAGACTATGTGGAATAATATAAACAAAATAATTGAATTAATAACAGAATCTTGGGAGATGTCAAAGAATGTGGTCTCTTTTGGAACAAGAGCCCATGCTTTTCATGAGTATCTGGAAGCAGATCTCAAGAACGAGAAAGGTTTTTATCTTCATGTAGTTTTACCATTTGGTGTTGAATTTACTAGTATGATGGAATCCATAAGAAGACAAGAGGATCTCCCTTCCCTGGATCGAATAGACCAGCTAAACACATGCTGGAAAGAAAAGGTAAAGAACCTGATTGGTATTGTTCAAGAATGTAGCCAGACCATATCTAAAAGAGACAAACTATTCAAGAACACAACTGAGAGAGATCTAGTTGGCAGCACCAATAAATTCCAGGACCTGAAATTGATATAAAACGCGTTGTTTTTAATCAAGAAAGAATTTGATGATCAAGTTCATATCTATAAAAGACTGTCATTTGAAGATTTCTATGGAATTCTTGAATATGGTGAAGATGACGTGAAAACTTGGATAGTTGGTTATGCAATTAGAAACACAAATATTCAATAAGCATTGCACAACTTGTCTATTGATCTAAGGGACTTGGAAAGTGAACTCTTCAATATAAAAATCCGACATTAAATGAATGTGGTTCCCATGAGGATCTACATCGAAGAATGGTTGAAAAAAGATGTCGAACAGATTACCAATGAAGTTGAAAGCCGAGGAAATGCATAAAAGGAAATCAACAAATAAATGACAATCCATGACACACCATCATAGTAATTTGATATTGATTACATTATTTTGTCTTCATCCACTTATTATAACAAATCTTTAATACAGATCTGATAATTTTCTCTTTCTTCTTGCCAGGCTTTGTTGTTTTCCATTGTCGACTTTCTTCTTTCTACAAACTTCATTATTGTACATTTTTTCTTCGTAGTCCACGGCATTCCCAATCAGAGTCATTCTGGAAAATGCATTTTTACTTCACAGAATATGTACTGAACTATAGTTTTTTTTGCAAATTCAAGGACAATTTTTTTGGGGGGATATATTCTCAAATGTATTTTGTGACCCAGATTATCTAAATATAAATATTTAGTTTTGTTCTATGTTGATATTCAATGCTTGGTGTCGTTATTTGTAATTTGTATTTCTTCGTAAAATTAACTCATTTCGTTGTACATGTTAATGTTCTATATTGTGCATGTATTTCAACTTCCTATATTACAAAATACTCTTTGATATACAAAATGTAAAGTCATGTATTTTTTTATTTGTTCCTTGTAGGTTTGAGAAAAAACAATTCGATCCCAAAACACCATTCAAATTCGAACATGATTTACATTTGGACCACAAATAATCTAGTAAGATACATTAATATGGATACATTTTAAATAAACATAAGCACAATCCATTTAAACTTGAACCTGAATTTCTCAGGCTCCTAGATTGATCGTGGGTTGATCGGTTAGCAGACTGTCAAATCCTTATTTCCATTTATATATTCACATTAGGAACCTGACTGACAACCGTCCCTTTCAAAACTTGGCCAAATATCTCACCGTGACATCCCAACTTAGTGATATCGCATTCTTATCCCACGTGTTTCGTTATATACATCTTGCACCCAACACTTCAGTCATATACACTTTGCACCCAAAAATTCCTTGATAAAATATAAGTATAGAAGACAGAAAAGAAGGGTTAATGTATTGACATCTATGATAGATATCCCATTTTCTCACAAGATCTTTTCTACATGTTTCTGGAGAAGTTATATACTTATTGCATATACTTGGAAAGGAGTGTGAAGGTGGCGTGCACGTAAATACCCATGGAAAGTGGTCGGACGGGCTTCAAAATAGGGTGGCAAGGGTTCTCGACGAGACGTAAGGCCCTGACTGTAAAATTGTATATATCGGAACATTTTAGTGCAAAATGTGTAACACGAAGAAGGTGTTCTTGCCATCATCAATTTAAATTCATTCTTCTTTCACTAGTGACAACTCAGTGCACAACTTTGTTTATTCACATTAACAAGCAAATAATGTATTTATAATCTAGTAAGATACATTAATATGGATACATTTTAAATAAAAATAAACAAAATCCCTTTAAACTTGAACTTGAATTTCTCATGCTCCTGGATTGTTCATGGGTTGATCAGTTAGAAGACTGTCAAATCCTCATTTGCATCTATATCTTCACATCAGGAGCCTAACCAACGACCGTCCCTTTCAACACTTGGCCAAATATTTCACCGTGGCATCCCAACTTAGTGCTATTGCATTCTTATCCCTCATGTTTCGTTATATACATCTTGCACCCAACACTTTCGTCATATACATTTTGCACCCAACAATTATGTGACAAAAGATAAAAGTAATATATTCAAATATGTGATAGATATCCCATTTGCTTGCAAGATCTTTTTTGCATGTCTATAGATAAGTTATTTAATTATTGCATATACTTGAAAATAAGTGCGAAGGTGGCAGGCATAGAAATATTTGTGGAAAGCGGTCAGATGAGCTTCAAAATAGGGTGGCAAGGGTTCCCGAGGACAAGTAAGGTCTTGACTATCAAATTGTATACATCGAAACATTTCAAGGAAAAATGTGTAACACAAAGAGGGTGTTCCTTCCATTCTCAATTCAAATTCATTTTGCGTTCACTAGTGACAACTCAGTGCACAAATTTGCATGACTTAGCGCTATCTATTTCATATGCCCCCCTTGTTCCGTGATATACATGTTGCACACAACAATTTCGTGATATAAATTTTGCATCATTTACAATTCAACCCAGGTTATAGAACCCACCTACCCAGGAATCCACAATCTAAAAAGTAGTTAGGCATCGAATGGCTAGCAGTCGGTCGGAGTCACGGTATAAAATCACGAGCGCAAATGTGAATGGGTGCATCCGCCAAAGCGCATTTAGACATTTTCGAAAAAACGACTAAGTAACGGGAAAGAGAGAGTAGAGTGGAAAAAAAAACCGGAATTTCGTTGAGTATAGAAGAGGGAGAAGAAGGTATGATATATTAAAATCTACAATTGATAATCCATTTGCTAGCAAGATATTTTATGTATGTTTCAACTACGAAAAGCAGTCAGATGGGCTTCAAAATAGGGTGACAAGGGTTCCCAAGGAGACGTAAGGCCTCACCTGTCAAATTGTATAGATCATAACATTTCAGTGAAAAAGGTGTAACACGAAGAGGGTATTCATGCCATCTTCAATTAAAATTCATACTGCTTTTACTGGTGACAACTCAGTGCACGGGTTCACTTATTGGCAGTAACAACCGAAAAACCTATTCAACAACCATTTACAGGATCCCAACAGACCCCTAGGTTGGCGCTATTATAGATATTGCACCCAAAACTTGCGCCATCTACAGTTCCGCCCTATACATCTTGCACCCAAAACTTTTGTGGTCTATAATTCGTCCACATATTGAAACATAGTTTCATTTCGATCACAAATAATCTATTAAGATACATTAATATAAATGCATTGGTGGTATGGGACTTGACTCTTTTCAAACTCGTTGATTGGTCCTATATCGTCACAACATGAGCCCGACCGACCACAGTTCCTTTCAACACTTACCCAATTATCTCTCCGCGGGGTTGCGACTTAGTGCTTTCGAATTTTTATGCCCCCTTGTTCTGTGATATACATACTCAACAAAAATTTACGGGAGTCTGACCGACCCCCAGGTTGGTACTATTATAAATCTTGCACCCAAAAATTTCGTCATCTATAAGTGCGCGATATACATCTTGCACCCAGAACTTTCGTACTCTACAATTCATCGCGACTTCACCCTATCGATTTATTATGCCCCCTGTTATGTGATATACATGTTGCACACCACACTTTTGTGATATACATTTTGCACCAAACACTTGCGTCATATACAATTCAACCCCGATTATAGAGCCCACCTATCTAGGAATCTGCAATCTGAAAAGTGGCTAGGCATCCAATGGTTAGTGGTTGGTAGAATTCACGATATAAAAGCATGAGCAAAAATGTGAACCGGTGCATCTGCCAATGCGCACATTGGGACATTTTCGGAAAAATGGCTAAGTAACGAGAAAGAGAGAGTAGAGCGGAAAAGCGGTCGGACGGGCTTCAAAATAGGGTGACAAGGGTTCCCGAGAAGAGGTAAGGCCCCGTCTATCAAATTGTATATATATTCTACTACTACTCGTGACAAATTAGTGCACAAGTTCGCTTATTGGCATTAACAACCAAAAAACGTATTTGAAAGTGATTTACGGGAGCACGACTGACCCCCAGGTTGGCGCTATTATAGATCTTTCACCCAAAACTTACGTCATCTACAGTTCCACTGTATACATATTGTACCCAAAACTTACGTGGTCTACAATTCGTCGACATATTGGAACATGGTTTGCATTTCTCCCGCAAATAATCTATTAAGATACATTAATATAAATACAATTTAAATAAATATATTTAAACTTGAACCTGACTTTTTTCAAACTCGTTTATTGGTCCTATATCGTCACATCATGAGCCCCACCGACCGCAGTTCCTTTCAACACTTAGCCAATTATCTCTCTGTGGGGTAACGACTTAGCACTATTGAATTTGTATGCCCCCTGTTCCATGATATATGTTTTGCACACAACACTTATGTGATATACATTTTGCACCAAACACTTCCATCATTTACAAGTCGACCCCATTTCAGTGAAAAATGTGTAACACGAAGAGGATATTCATGCCATGTTCAATTCAAATTCATTATGCTTTCACTGGTAACAACTAATCTTGCACCCAAAACCTGGGCCATCTACAGTTTCTCCATATGCATCTTGCACCCAAAACTTCCCTGGTCTACAATTCGTCTAGATATTGGAACATGGTTTGCATTTCGCCCACAAGTAATCTATTAAGATACATTAATATAAATACAATTTAAATAAATATATTTAAACTTGAACATGGTTTTTTTTCAAACTCGTTGATTGGTCCTATATCGTCACATCATGAGCCACACCAACCGCGGTTCCTTTCAACACTTAGCCAATTATCTCTTTGCGTAGTCACGACTTAGCACTATCGAATTTTTGTGCCCACTATTCCGTGATATACGTTTTTCACACAAGACTTCTGTGATATACATTTTGCACCAAACACTTCCATCATTTACAATTCAACCCCATTTCAATGCAAAATTTGTAAGACGAAGAGGGTATTCATGCCATCTTATCCTCGGGTTGGCACTATTATAGATCTTGCATCCAAAAATTCTCTGGTCTACAATTTGTCCACATATTGGAACATGGTTTGCATCTCACCCACAAAAAGTCTATTAAGATACATTAATATAAATATAATTTAAATAAATATATTTAAACTTGAACCTGAATTTTTTGAACTCATTGATTGGTCCTATATCGTCACATCATGAGCCCCACCAACCGCAGTTCCTTTCAATACTTAGACAAATATCTTTCTGTGGGGTCGCAACTTAGCACTATCGAATTTTTATGCCCCATGTTCCATGATATACGTATTCAACAACAATTTATGGGAGTCCGACCGACCCCTGAGTTGGTGCTATTATAAATCTTGCACCCAAAACTTTCGTAATCTACAAGTGAGAGATATACATCTTGCACCCATAACTTCCGTACTCTACAATTCATCAGGACTTCACACTATCGATTTCTTATTCCCGCTATTTCGTAATATACATGTTGAACACCATACTTCCGTGATATACATTTTGCACCAAACACTTGCGTCATATATAATTTGACCCCGGTTATAGAGCCTGCCTATCCAAAAATCCGCGATCTGAAAAATGGCTAGGCATCGAATGGTTAGTGGTCGGTCGAAGTCACGATATAAAAGAACTAGCACAAATGTGAACCGGTCCATCTGCTAATGCGCACATTGGGACATTTTCGAAAAAACAACTAAGTAATGAGAAAGAGAGAATAGAGGGGAAAAACAGTCGAACGAGCTTCAAAATAGGGTGACAAGGGCTCCCGAGGAGACGTAAGGCCCTGCCTATCAAATTGTATATATATTATGCTTCTACTCATGAAAACTCAGTGCATAGGTTTTCTTATTTCCATTAACAACCAAAAAAAATGTATTCAACAATGATTTATGGGAGCCCGACTGACCCCCGGGTTAGCGTTATTATAGATCTTGCACCCCAAACTTGTGTCATCTAGAGTTATGTTGTATACATCTTGCACCAAATACTTTCATGGTCTACAATTCGTCCACATATTGGAACATGGTCTACATTTGGACCACAAATTATCTATTACGATACATTAATATAAATACAATTTAAATAAATATACTTAAAATTGAACCTTAATTTTTCTAACTCGTTGATTGGTCCTATATCATCACATCATGAGCCTGACTGACCACAGTTCCTTTCAACACTTGGCTAATTATCTCTCCGTGGGGTTGCACCTTAGCGCTAACGAAATTTTATGCCCCATGTTCTGTGATATACATGTTGCTTACAACATTTCTATGATATACATTTTGCATCAAACACTTCCGTCATTTACAATTCGACCCATTTTCCACAATTTACCTTGTAACTTGCTTGGCAGGGACTAAATTGCCACGCAACACTTGTTTTACTTTTGTTCTCTATACTTTCTACTCACTCATACTTTATCTAGTAATGAGTTGGCACTTTAGTAATAAAAAATATTATACTTTCTTAGACAACCTTGAAAATGGAGTGGCTAGCTCTAGTGTGCATGTTCAATGCACAAAATCAATAATTACATAATTCTCTTTAAATTTCAATTGCTTATGTGCAAGACATCATGCTTATTTGAATTTACTTGCAACCATTAAACTTGTTCATCTTCAATGCATAAAATAAGTAAATACATATAATTCTCTTTAAATGCTTATGTGCAAGACATCGTGCTTATTTGACTTTACTCGTAACTATTAAACTTGAGGTGAGACATTTCCCTTTCCTCATCTTTCCTACTTTAAATTAACTTTATTTTCTTCCCTTTCATTTTCTTTCTTTCGATTTCTATTTTTCTCTATTTCTACATTTTTACGCTTCAAGGTAAAAAATGTCTATTCAGTGAATTGCAAGGCATTAACAAGTGTTGCAAGGCAACATAGTCCCTGCCATGTTGGAATGGGAGTAAATGTGTGGGTTGCAAGTTGCAGTACATGTGGTATCCATGCAGAATTTAGTATTCTCGATTTAGTTTGATTTCCTAGTATTTAAGTTTGATAGTACATGAAATATTTAATACATAACCCATGTAACCCAACAATTAGGGAGTCGCGGGTTGGCGGAGTTGTGGGTTCACATTTTTCATTTTTCATGTCCAACCTGTTCCGTGATATACATTTTGCACCCAACACTTTCGACATATACATTTTTCACCCAACAATTGTGTCATATACATATTACTATAAATCTTGGTACAATGTTCTATGATGGAACTGTTGGGTGCAAAATGTATATGACAGAACACGTTGGACATGAAAAATGAAAAATGTGAACTCGCGACTCATCCAACCTGCGACTCCGTAATTGTTGGGTGCAAAATGTATATGACAGAAGTGTTAGGTGCAAAATGTATATCAAGGAACAAACTCGACATGAAAAATGAAAATTAAAAATCATAAACAAAATCAAAATTCCAAATTTACATTTAAAAACATTAAAAATAATATAATATTGAATAAACTTTAAATATTTGTTTATACTATTCATTAAGTAAAAAGTGTTATAGCATTATATAAATTATTATAAATCTTGGTACAATGTTATAATATTCTATAAATTACAATGTTATAATATTCGATAAATTACTCAGTCTCATGTATATGACTAAATTGTTGGGTGTAAAATGTATATTAAGGAAGTGTTGGGTGCAAAATGTATATCACGGAACAAGCTAAATGTGAACCCAAATGTGAACCCGCGACTTTGCCAACCCACGACTCCGTAATTGTTGGGTGAAAAATGTAAAAATGAAAATTAAAAATAAATTTCAACTTTATTATCATAAACAAAATCAAAATTCCAAAATTTCAAATTTACATTTAAAAACGTTAAAAATAATATTTAATAAAATTTAAATATTTGTTTATACTATTCATTAAATAAAAAGTGTTATAGCATTATATAAATTACTATAAATCTTGGTACAATGTTATAATATTCTATAAATTACAATGTTATAATATTTTATAAATTACTCAGTCTCATGTATATAACAGAATTGTTGGGTGCAAAAATGTATATGACGGAAGTGTTGGTTGAAAAATGTATAACAAGCTGGACATGAAAAATAAAAAATAAAAATAAATTTCACCAATCAAAATTCTTAATTTACATTTAAAAACTTTAAAAATAATATTAAATAAAATTTAAATAATTGTTTATACTATTCATTAAGTAAAAAGTGTTATAGCATTATATAAATTACTATAAATATTGGTACAATGTTATAATATTCTATAAATTACTTCGCTAGCCCTCCGTAATTGTTGGGTGGAAAATGTAAAAATGAAAATTAAAAATAAATTTCAACTTTATTATCATAAACAAAATCAAAATTCCAAAATTCTAATTTTACATTTAAAAACTTTAAAAATAATATTTAATAAAATTTAAATATTTGTTTATACTATTCATTAAGTAAAAATGTTATAGCATTATATAAATTACTATAAATCTTGATACAATGTTATAATATTCTATAAATTACTCACACTCATGTATAGAATTGTTGGATGCAAAATGTATATGACGGTGCAAAATGTATATCACAAAACACGTTGGACAAGAAAAATAAAACATATGAACTCGAGACTCAGCCAACCCGCGACTCTATAATTGTTGGTTGCAAAATGTATATGGTGGAAGTGTTGGGTGCAAAAAGTATATCACGGAACAACATGGACATGAAAAATGAAAAATGAAAAATAAAAATAAATTTCAACTTTATTATCATAAACAAAATCAAAATTTCAATTTTATATCTAAAAACTTTAAAAATAATATTGAATAAAATTTAAATAATTGTTTATACTATTCATTAAGTAAAAAGTGTTATAGCATTATATAAATTACTATAAATCTTGGTACAATGTTATAATATTCTATAAATTACTCAATCTCATGTATATGACAGAATAAAATGAAAAATGTGAAACCGCGAATGAAAATTAAAAATAAATTAACCTTTATTATCATAAACAAAATCAAAATTTCAAAATTTCAAATTTACATTTAAAAAAGTTAAAAATAATATTGAATAAAATATAAATATTTGTTTATACTATTCATTAAGTAAAAATGTTATAGCAATATATAAATTACTATAAATCTTGGTACAATGTTATAATATTTTATAAATTGTAATGTTATAATATTCTATAAATTACTCAGTCTCATGTATATGACAGAATTGTTGGGTGCAAAATGTATATCACGGAAGTGTTGGGTGCAAAATGTATATCACAGAATATCATGGACATGAATAGGTGTTATAGCATTATATAAATTACTATAAATCTTGGTACAATGTTATAATATTCTATAAATTACTCAGTCTCATGTATATCACAGAATTGTTGAGTGCAAAATGTATATGACGGAAGTGTTGGGTGCAAAATGTATATCACAAACAAACTAGACATGAAAAATGTGAACCTGCTATTTCGCCAACGCGTGACTCTGTAATTGTTGGGTGAAAAATGTATATGACGTAATTGTTGGGTTCAAAATGTATATCACTAAACAAGCTGACATGAAAAATGAAAATTAAAAATAAATTTCAACTTTATTATCATAAACAAAATCAAAATTACAAAATTACAAATTTACATTTAAAAACATTAAAAATAATATTGAATAAAATTTAAGTATTTGTTTATACTATTCATTAAGTACAAAGTGTTATAGCATTATATAAATTACTATAAATGTTATAATATTCTATAAATTACAATGTTATAATATTCTATAAATTATTCAGTCTCATGTATATGACATAATTGTTGGGTGCAAAATGTATATGATAGAAGTGTTGGGTGCAAAATGTATATCACGTAACAAGATGGACATGAAAAATGAAAATTAAAAATAAATTTCAACTTTATTATCATAAACAAAATAAAAATTCTAAATTTACATTTAAAAACATTAAAAATAATATTGAATAAAATTTAAATATTTGTTTATACTAAAATATATGAATATATATATATGTAAGGGATTTGAACTTGTGGCATGTTCAAAGGAAACATGTGTTCTTAACCATTCAACCCACTCA
>ML778585.1:152996-166851 GCA_009831015.1 Picea engelmannii
TTATCACCTTATAGTGGGGTATCATCCTCTTCAAAAGATGGGCAATATAATAAATTTAAATTTTATTATAAAGTAATATTAATTTTCGTAATGGAAAAGTTTACTTTGGAAAATTATTATTATATAGATTAATAGTTTTATTATATGAAGTTGGGTTATAGATTCGTATTCAAATTGGCATGTTAATAAAACTTTGAAAGAATATTTTATATAGAGAAACAAACCTCTTTTTAAACTATTTTTAAAAAATATCTATTAAATTATTGATTTACATTGTTAAATAAATAAATAAAACATTTTTTTTTAATTCTTTTTCAAAAAATATTATATATCTAGTTTTTAAATTCTTTAAGTTCTGAGATTTTGAGAACTAGTTGGGAACGTCCCCAATTAGTTGGGATTTTTTTTGGGAATTTGGGAGTTTTTTGGGAGCTTCAACATCAAAGAAATGGGAACTTGGGAAGAGTGTCCTAAAAAAGAACTTTAAATTAAAATTATATTAAATTAAAATGTAAATATATTTATTCCTTTATTACAAATATGTGATTTCTTACAAATATTTTCATTATATTTATTCAAAATATCACTATAAAACTAAGATTGAACTACAGGTAAAACTAAATAATACTCACTTTATAGTTGTGCATATGAAAAACTCTTAATGCATTTATGTTTTCCTTCAAGCCCAAACTAAACATGAAAGTCAAATAAATCACATTTGCTCCACTCTCTAGTTGATATCAACCAACCATATCATTGACTTTTATTGTATTTTCATATTAGAAGAGTAGTACTATTTTCAATAAAAAAATAATAATGCTTCAAATTTACAAAGATGTTTACAGTTTATATATGTAAAGTTTAATTTTAAAAAGATGTTAAAATTGTATATATGTATTTTCAATTTTGTTTCTCATTTTCTAATGGAATATTTATGGATATTAAAGTTTCATTATTGTGTTAAATATATTCATATAATTATTAGCACGAATTAAATGAGTAATTTTAAATTTGGGGGAAACTTCTACTCGTTCAGGACACTCGTATCCACATTCTCAACCAGGGATGATTTTAAGGATAAAAATTTATTTTAAAATGTAGAAACCTTGGCGAATCTTACTAATCCTTCATATTCCAACTATAAATGTTTTGCGATATTTTTATAAAAATATTCAAATTTTTAAGGATGTTGTATAGGTTGTATAAACTTTTGGTTATTTTTAAGGTAAAATAATGTTATCCTATAGAATTTTGGCAAATCATTTTTAAAATGGTAAATCTTTTTTTGGGAAAAACCATGGAAAATTAGCCCGTGAACAAAATTTAACCCCTAAAATCATCCTTGTTCCCAACGTTCCCATGTGTGCAACATAGAAAAATATCTATCAAATTATTGATTTACATTGTTAAATAAATAAAACATTTTTTTTAATTCTTCTTCATATTTATGAATAAACATTACTTCATTATTAATATAAAAATTATTTATAGTAGAAAAAATATATTTTTTAAACCTTGTATTGTATTATGATAGTTAAAGGTTTGGTCTAATGGTTAAGAGTATATATTTCTTCTTAAAAAATACAAGTTCAAATCTAGACAAGGATAAAGTATATATACCTATGTAAAATTTAACAATCAAATAATTAATTGAAAAAAATCACTTATCTCACAAATAAAAGATCACATACACTCCCTTATAAAATAATAATTCTCTCATACCCTACCCCTCATAATTATATTTAAAAGAAAAAAAAAAACAATGACGATAATACCTTTAAAGTAATTTAATGTATATAACTTTTAATTTTGTAATGGTACTCATTATTTAAGACAAATAATCATGACTTCTACGGAATCAAATATTTTATAATTTTGTAATGGTACTCATTAATAATCATGACTTCTACGGAATCAAATATTTTATGAAATATTTTATTTCATATATATATATACACGTTGGTAAAAATGATGTAATATTTTTTAGACATATTATTTTAAAGTAATTTAATGGATATAACTTTTAATTTTCCAATGGTACTCATTATTTAAAACAAATAATCATGACTTCTACGGAATCAAATTTTTTATTTCATATATATATATACACGTTGGTAAAAATGATCTAATATTTTTTAGACATACTATTTGCTTTTGGCTAAGATACTTGATGCATCTCCTTGAAAACGAGAAAAGCTTAAAATTTGGGGACACCTTGCATTTTTTAAAATCAAAATGATTTAAGATTTCGAAGGAATCTTTGTGTAGAAGTTTCCATTAAAAAAAAATGGCCATGATGGCATACATAAAAGACTAACGATTATTTTTTCGATTCCAGGAAAGCCTACGAAAGAAAATGCACTTGACATGATTCATACACATGTTTTTTATTTCCATGAAAATAAATATAAAACATATTCTTTATTTCCATGAAAACACATGTTTTTTATTTCCACGGAAACAAATATAGAAACTATTCTTTATTTCCATGAAAACAAATATAGGTAGGAAAGTTGAGTAATTCGTTTTTTTTCGAGTTACAATATCCTAGAATTTTAGAATGTTTAGGGTACAAGTCTTGTCAACAACAAGGCTCCAAGCTATCACAATAATATACTTGTTAAAAGATCAACATGTTACTTGTGTGAATTGAATTAAACTTGGGTGGGGAGGATAATAATCATTCCTCCCAACCAATCATGCTAAACCTAATTGGCCGACTAACCATGTTCTATTCATTCACATGAGCATTTATATCCTATGGATGGTTAAGGTGGTTGTACCTACTCACTAACATTTCATTAAGTTAACTTATCGACTTTGTCATTTTCGTTGACCCTTCCAAGGGATTTCCCTTAGCATCATTACTATACTAGAGAGTGATTATACCAACTCTTTCTATATGAAAATATTATAGTGGAGGAATGGTTGATTAAATCTTTCTTGAGATACTACTATATGAGAAATATATGCTAGGAGAAGGGTCGGTTGACTCGTCCCTTAAATATCACTTGATGAGAATATTGTGTTGTTCGAAGGGACATCCAAACACTTTGATGGCTCTTCATGGATGGGAATATTATGTTTGAGGAAGAGTTGGAGGACCCTTTTCCGAGACCCCTTTCACAAAAATAAAAATATGGAGGAAGTGTCATCCAAAATTTCCTTGGCATACCACATTATGGGAATACTTTCATGATTGAAAAGTTGGATAACACTTTCCCCAACCCCTTGGGAAAATAATAATTTTCTATAAGAAGGGTTGGTTGAACCTTCTTGGGCTTTTCCAATGACAATAATACTATGTTGAATGAAGGGTTGATCAACCCTCCCACAAACTTTCCCTTGTTGAGAATAATATATTATAAAATTTCTTTGTAGACCCTTCCTAGGGATCACCTCGAAGAAAATATTCATCTAGAGAAATTATTCACCAATCAGTCCATTAGACGAGAATACCATCTCGTGTTGGGAAACCCTTCTCTAGTGTTCCCCCTTGATGAAAATTGTATTCTAAAGGAAGGTCGACCAAGCCTTTCTCTAGCTCTTTCTATATGGGAATAATATTATAGATGAATGTTAGTCCAAACCTTCCCTAGAAACCCCCTCTATGATAACACTATGCTTAAAAAAGGGTTTTATGACCCTTTCCTGAGCTCGATCATGCTTGGGACATTATTTTGGAGGAAGAATCGATCGATCCTTTTCATGTCTCTCTTTCCACATGAATAATACACTAGAGTAATTGTTGATCGGCCCTTCCAAAGTCTCCCCTTCATCCATAATACTAATGTGGAGGAATCATAGGGTTCCCTTTCCCTAGGCTTGATATTGATGTAAATACTATGCTAGAAAAAGGGTCCATTGACCTGTGTTTGACCTCCCACTCAATGATAATTATATGTTAGAGGAAGAATTATCCAGCCTTTCCCTAGGATCCCTGATGTAGGTGCATATGTCTTCCTCAGAAATTCTCGAGTTTAATCAGACCATGGGGTCTTGAATAAGCCCAAGGAGGGGTTTATTGTAAATTACTATAAATACTTTGTAAAAGTTCATGGGTTGTAAGTTATCATTAGAAGGTTTGAAGTGAAACGAGATGTAAATCATGATTCATTAGGTGAGAGACAAGCCATAAGTTTTTAGATGTTTCTAAATTATGAGTCATAGAGATAGGTGTCATTGCAAGTGATGATTTATATAACTAATCCCTTGAACTATGGCATCAATTCGATGGAGGCTAAAAATAACAAAGTAACGAGTACTTGGAGATGAGATGGAATATCTATGTTTAGAAACCATTTCATAGTTTTAGGGATAAGTTACAAGTTTGTAGGGAGTAGTTTCGTTGTGCTGGAAACATTAACTCCAAGCATAAATATGTAAATTAAAGAGGTGTGAAAGGTTCAATTGTGGTTGGTTGGCCTTCTAGCTAGTTTGATGGGGATCGACTGGCTAAGGGAAGTTGGGATTAGATCAGGTTGATTCTATGTATGTACAGAGTTTATGAGGAATGGAAAAATGGCAAAGTTTTTGCCACAAATACTGTGTTAATGTCCTTGGATTTATGTGTTATTAAATACTTGGAATTTGTGTGCTTTGTTGATTTACAATTTTTGTACATATTTCTATAATTGTATAGATAAGTGTAGGTTTATGTTATTTTATTATTGTACACCCCTTGGTAAAGGAGACAGAGCACAAAAGTCAATCGATATTAGAATCCATTTAGAAGTGAGCAGTGATGCGTTGGGCGATCGTGTAGAATCAATTTGAAAGAATCATATAGTGAAATCCTTGTATGGCTAAATGATTGTTATGCATTGAGGAAGAGTACTCTGCATTGACAGAAGGGAATAAATTTTGTGACTAACCTATGGTCAATTTGTAAAGGGTGAAATCATGGATCAAATGAAAGGAGAATGTGTTCAAGGTGAGATTCCAGTGGAAGAGTTAGAGAACCTTTTGAGAGTTGGATTCGAACTGCAATTTCAATACATGGAAGAGATGGCTTGTGTTAGAGAACGTTGGTGTAGATAATTCTCTGTGTTTTGGTGGTCAACTTTCAGTTGAAGAATTGGTGGAGAGTGGTGAAGTTGTTGATTGCTGAAGGGTGATTCAAAGGTGAAGAGGATGATCATAGCAGCAAGAGGACATGATTCTAGGGACCTAACCTCTCTAATCCCTCATGTAGGTAGAATAATATATTTTACATGCAATAAAGGACAATATTAATAAGTCCTAGTAATAAGGAAGAATAAGTCAAATGTAAGAAGACCAAATAGAAGCTTTCACTTCTAGAAAGATCTGCCTTTAGATTTTTCTCTTGGTAGATAGATTTAATATAAATAGGAGTCGATGGAATGAGAGTTTTTGTCTTGAGAATTATTGTAATAGAGCTATGCTCTACTGGAGGTATCCCCCTCGAAGAAGCAAGTGAACATTGTTTCCTATCAATAAAGGTATAATTTTGGGTGTTGTGGTTCCATATAATTTGTTGTCACGTTGTTAATCTCTATTGTATATTCATTTTATGTTACTATTTCATTGTTATTCTCTGCAATATTGCTCTTTTCTTCTCATATAATAGATTTGGTACCTTACAAGTGGTATCAGACCACTTTCCTCGACATAAAATTGTGGGTTATTTTTTTCTAGGGTAGAGACGTATTCCGATGTATTTAAGCTACAAAGATCCATCGTTATGCACATAAACCCATTTTCGGGGAGTCATACACATAGGAAATACAAGTGGTACTTAAGCGCACATCTGTTGGCCACCCTTGTAACCCCTATTGGTTCCCCTTCGAGTGGTAGAGCATCAAACAACACATGTATACAGACCCTTCTAGGCATCCTAAAGCCTTATGAACATAAACTGATTGATCACCTGACTTCTATAATGTCACCGAGAAAAACTCTCGGGAAGTGACTCTCTAGTACCTAGGTAGTCGAGTAGTACGACTAAGGGTATGGTTTATCCTCCTTAGTTGGTGACATGAGATACTGGGCTGAGTACTATTGTTGTACCCTACATGTATATTAGAGAGATATACCATAGGGAAAAGCCTTGACTGTAGATCCCCTACAAACCCTAACCCTTGGGAACCAAACAGAAAAGGAAAAGACATGATCTCTTGCAGTACAACCTTGTCGTCTACATTGGGGTTGCGGAATTACTACATATTTGGTATTGTTAAGAATCTATGCATTCTGCCTCTACAATATTATTCAGTTCAGAGTATAACTCTGCATGAGTAAAAACAAAATCCTGGGCTCCGACCACACCATTATTTGAGACCTATCCCACTGGATTCTTCTGTTCATTCTGATCGTAGTAGTACCTATCATTTTTAAGAAAAAAAAATTATCGTCCCGACCCCTCCCTAACATCCTTATTTTACATCCATCTCATTGCTTTCCTCTTCTCACACTGAACAAAGTCATATATATCATTTTCACCCTTTTTTGGGGGACCCACTCCCCCTCCTCCATTCCCCTCCTTTCCCCATGGCCAACACTCACAACCAAGAATTCCTTCAATCCCTGCAAGATGAATCCAAAAAACACAAGGTTGACATCCAAAAAATGACCTATGAAATTTCTTTCTCCTAGTCCCACTTGGAAATCCTTGATGTTGACTTTGTTAATATTAAGTGTGATTTGACCTCTATTAAGAGCAACCTAGACTCCCTCACCCAATGGATAAAAAATTCCCTTGGTTCTCCCTACCTTGACCCCCCTTCCCATTCTGAAGGTGAGAATCTTCCCATAATATGAACCTTCATTCTAACTCGTCTCCTCATGACCCCCATCTTCCCCGAGTTGAAGTGAACAAATTTGATGCCTCAGATCCCACTAGTTGGGTCACTCAAATGGAACATGATTTCTCCTTGCATGGAATTACTGATGATCCGACCAAACTCCATTATGGTGTCCTATATTTGGATATGGAACGCTAGCAATGGTGGCACTTGTGTAGAAAGACCCTTCAAGGGTATGCTTCTTTGACACAATTTGTGGATGAGATATAAGAAATCTTTGAAACTCAGACTCACTATCTAGGCCATTTGACGAAGTTGAAACAATATGGCATAGTGAAAGACTTTATATCTTCCTTTGAACACTTGGATTTTAGAATGAAGGGCACGCTTGATGATTTCTTTAGAGAATGTTTTATTAGTGGTCTTGAAGATGAAATTTGAGCCCAAGTCCTCATGCCTCACCCTCAAAATTGGTTGGAGGCTACTCACAAAAACCTTCCTTTACTCCTCGCACTCTCTCTACCAACCCATATCCTCCTCCTACTCCTCTCAAGATCCAAAAATTAACTCTAGCTGAAATAGCCAAATGCCAACTGAAGGGCCTTCATTATAATTGTGATGAAAAATATTTTACGAGACACAAGTGTAACGAAAAAAATTTGTTTATGGCCATCTCTGAGGATGTTTCTAAAGAAGACATAGAGAACTCTCATATTGCAGAATTACCTGAGACAACTGATATTAATCTGCCATATGATACAACCGAATTTGATATGAATTTTAGGGGGGTATATGGTCTAAACTCGGATGTAAAATTCATAAAGCTATAAAGTTAATATATTTTCCATGTGGATCAAGGAGATGCCCACCTCCTCATTAATTGATTGCGTTAATGGGTTTCCCATATGGGTCAAAGACAGTCCCACCTCTCCATTATTGTATTTAGTTTTATTTTCCACTACTAAGTTAGTTGGGTAGTTAGGTCTATTATTATAATAATAGAGACTCAATTAATGAGATCTTTCCATTATTGTATTGGGTTTTATTTTCCACTACTTAGTTAGTTGGGTAGTTCGATCTATTATACTAATAATAGAGACTCATTTAATGAGCTCTTTTTGACTTTGTCCAATGGACCATTTTGTAATGATATATAAAGGCCTAGAAAGTCTTCTCATGATATGAAGTTACTCATTTTGTCTTCAAAAAAAAAAAACATTGACAAAAACATGTAAATGAAGTACTCGGGAGGTGGGGCTCACCTTTAATACTAGTTACTAGTAAATTACTCAGATCTAATTAATCTCACAATGAACAATAGAAAATATGAGATAATCCAAAATGAGTATCTTCATATTATGAGAAGGATTTCTAGGTCTTTATATAACATTACAAAATGGTCCATTGGACAAATTCAAAAAGAGCTCATTAAATGAGTCTCTATTATTAGTATAATATATCTAACTACCCAACTAACTAAGTAGTGGAAAATAAAACCCAACACAATAATGGAAAGAGATCATTAAATGAGTCACTATTATTATAATAATATATCTAACTACCCATCTAACTAAGTAGTGGAAAATAAAACCCAATAAAATAATGGAGAGGTGGGACTCTCTTTGACCCATATGGGCAACATGTTAGCCCAATTAATTAATGATGAGGTGGGCATCTCCTTCATCCACATGGACAATCTATTAGATTTATAGATTTATGAATTTTGCATCTGAATTTAGACCATATACCCCCTAAAATTTGGATCATTCCTCCCCCCTTAGAAAATGATGGTCCCCATCATTTCACCATGCTAAAAAAAGAAATTGCATTATTGTACCATTATGATTACAATGTGAAAATACCCAATGAAGAGAAGGGTTTTGTGTAGTTGACCCATAACTGTGGGTTTTTGGTTGAACGATAATCTAGTTGACAATGGAATTGTACATGTCTAGAAAAATAAAGAAATTTTAATAAAATCCCAAAATTTAAAAAACAATATGAAAAAATCGTGACTTTAGGGGCTGTGAACATCCTGATGCAAATACATTCATAAATTATGCTACTGGTGATGAAATCCAATTACGTCGAAGACCCATTGGAGATATTGAAGATATATTTCCATCGGTATATGGAATTTGTTCTGAGGTGGCCCATGGATTGAGAAAAACCAGGCCAAATTTGAAGGGCGAGTGGCCATGCTGGTTACAGACATGTGCCTCTTCAATAAAATATATCTTATAAAATAGATAACGAAATGAAATTATTTGAGATACCCATTTGATATATTGAAGAAATATTTCCATCCATATGTGCAAATCCTTCTGTGGTTTTCTTATTAGGGATAAAAACACCTTTTAATATGGTGGTACGTGTGGCCTCCTTGGGTCAAATATATGTTGAGATTCAATCAATGATATATCTCAAACCAAAAAGACAAATGAGATTCTGAGAAATACCCATTTGACAAATTGAAGAGATATGTCCAGCCATATGTGGAAATCCTTTTGTAGTTTCCTGAGTAGGGAGAAAATCTCCATTGAATATGGTCATATGCACCACCTCCTTGGGTCAAATACATGCTAAGATTCAATCGATGATATCTCTCAAACCAAGAAGCCAAATGATATTTCGTGAAATACCCATTTGATATATTGAAGAGATAGTTCTAATGGTATGTGGTGTAGAGGTCGAGAAACCTCTTTGAAGTTGTTTGAATGTAGAGGGCCACAAAGGATGCCAAGGGTTTGTAGAGTAGCATGGGTTGTTGTAGAGGTTGTAGAATCTCTGTGGGAAGCATGGACACCCTGAAATTTTGTTGAAAATGTTGCAGACCAATGGATGTAGTTGATCCATGTATGGATGTTGTGAATCCATCTATGGTTCTCCTTGTAATGGTTAACAAAGATCGGAGGGAAGAAAATCCCTGTAGTTCCTATGGACCAACTGTGATGCTTACAGTGTACAGCCCGGAAAATGGATTACGATAGTACCATAAGGAGGTTGGTGATTGATGCAAATGTTTGAACCCACAGCATGCTTCAAACTCTTTTCCTTATGGAGAGTGTACTTTCTCTGATACCACTGATCCAGATCTCGGGGGATGAGATATGGATGGATTGAATGCCGAGAGAGGAGGATCTTAGACATGTCAATATTGCATGAAAAAACAATCATGGAAAAAACCATGTAAATGAAGTACTCGGGAGGTGAGACTCAAAGAGGAGCCTCAACTCTAAAACTAATTAATAGTAAAGCACTCATAGATAATTAATCTCACAATGAACAATAGAAAATATGAGAGAAGCCAAAATGAGTAACTTCATATTATGAGAAGGCTTGCTAGGCCTTTATATAACATTACAAAATGGTCCATTGGACAAAGTAAAAATGTAACGAACTTCCTCGTTAAGACAACAGCTCTGATAACAGGTGCAATTTTTGTTTTTGTGTTTAAGGTGTGTGCGTGCGTGTAGAAGTAACAACAACTTGACTCAACGTCGCCACTCAATAACCAACAAGATGCAACCACGACAAAAGTAAAACTAACCACCCGCCCGTCCTACCCTGCAAGGTTAGGACCTCCAAGACACATAATCAACGCTCAAGCCCAGGTTCCCATCGATTTTAACCATTTAAGGTCTCAGGGCTGGCGACTGTTCTGAGGAGCATGGAGGTGTCTACATCCCTCCCGACCAACAGACCAAGCAACCAATTGATCACAATCAAGTACAACATAAATAAGAAGAACAATTGCGCCCCTTACGGAAGACGCGTGACAAGGACTCTGACAACGGACACCCAAGTTCACAATATTTAAAGATCAACCACCCCGATATACTCACTTGGGCATTAGGTTACGTAATTCCAGGCTATTGCACCATGTATGTTATTAACAATATTTAAAAGTTACAATAACTCTGTCATGAAACATTAACCATCTATCGTTTATGTCATACTCCGGACCATGGTTTGGCAATTTATCCTACTTCCTATATGCTACCAACACTAAATCCATAATGACCTAATAAGATTAAATCATTCACTAAGGTCCAATAGTAATGCACTAAAAGACATCATATTTAGGTAATATCAATTGAAAAACAAACACCATACTTCATGAATTAAAATGGCCATCTAAAATAATAAAATTAAATGACAAAAGTTAAAAGGGCATTAGTGGATGTGACAACTATCAATATGTAAGATAACAATAAATAAGGATAGCAATTTATTTAAAGAAGCTCCTATATGGACATAGCATCATGATTATAGGAATCGAAATTTGAATTACAATACACACCATATTTTTTTTTTAAAAACAATCTTATAATATAATAAAATTTAAAAGGACAGTGGCAACTATCCATATTACAATTGACATCAGATTTAATAATATCCATATCATTATGTTTTTTAAAAGACATCACTTTTTAAACCACCTACATCTAAATAATCTTATCATCAAGTTTAAAATGACATCATGAGTGGGATCTTCAATATATATAGCCATATCAATATTCAAAAGGTCTCATTTAGGTATCAAATTTAAAAAGAGACAATGCTTAAATAGCCTTAAATATAAATTTTGACATATTTAGAAGAATGATAATAAAAATGACTCCTTTTAAAAACACCCTATTTTAAAATAATGCTAATAAGAATGTTCGATATCGGAAGTGACAATATTCGAGGATAATGTAAAATAACATCATAGGTATAAATGTCATCCTGTTCAAGGTAGCAATACGACCTCAATTTAAAATCACAATATAACCAAGGTGACAATATATAACACTAACCCTATTTATTTTGACGAAGTTAAATATCCATTTTAAAGGACCCTAGATAAAATCAACCATGACAATGCCATAATCTAACATGACCACATGAAAATGCATCATACGGATAGCATCAGAATTAAAAAAACAATATATAAAACAACAAAAATTAAAAATGGCCATACTAAAGAGGGCGATATTGGAATGACAAATATCCATATAAACAAAACAAATTTAAGATAACAAATCAGAAATATATATATAGAAATGCAACATAATCATAATTGGGTGGCAATAAGGCTTACGCTCCCAGTTAGTACTGACAACTGGGCAATTATTAGGGAATCCGTGCATGAATAAAAGGGAAACGAAAACGTAGGTCTGTAGCTGCGTTTACCTCAATTTAAAATTCACATTAAATAAAGGTGTAATACGTTATCGATGGAGTAACAGCAGGTGGCAAAAATTGGTCAGTGATTCAATTAAAGGAAAGGAAGCAAGGATGTCGGCCCCCTACAGGAACGCTGCCCCGCAGCAGAGGGGACGGTCAGCTGCAAAGAGGCACCACAGGGAAACAACAAAAAGGTTGTCGAGATACAGCTATCAAATCCCTGCCCGTTCTGATCGAATGCATGATCAACGCAGACCCCGAATTAGGGAAGACACAGACCCCAAACGCAAAAGGAATGGAATGAAGTTCCGAGTGAAATCAGAATGCAATTAGCTTGCTTTTATCCTGCAAACACAGACCCCCAGGGGAGAAAACAAACGGCGATGCAATCCGATTTGCATACAGATTTCCATTGAAATGCATCTATCATTAGATCGCGGGAGAGATTCGTCGAACTGAGGGCGCAACTGGATGGTGGATTCTGGGAAAAGTTGAGACAGTGAATCGCTGGGTTGACAGACCGTAATATGCCTGTGGAGTGGCCATGGTTCAAAATGACCCACCTATAATACCAGACTGCAATTAAAAGGGTAACACCGACAACCGAATGATAACAATGCCCCAGGCGTAATTAATCTCGCCTCTTGACATTGCACAACTCAACAAGTGAAAAGCTTCAGCCCATGACCAGCGAATTAAGGGAAGGCCGCGGCTGCCTGGATACTTAATTAATTGGCAGTAGAACACCCGAAAGGCATCGTTGACTCCTTCCAATGTTCTGTAGGCGTACTTAGAATGACTGGCAGCGACTACATGACAGGAATGCAAAAGCTTGAACAGATATAATTTCTTTACTCAAGGACTGAAACACAACAAATTTAAGGCAGAACTTCTGGCATTGTTTTAACTTCAAAATGAACTAGAATTTAAATTCGTTTAAGCTAATTTAGGCTGACGCATAAAAACTTAAGACACTTCATGGAGGGACAGAATTGCGAGATCCTTGCCACATAATTTATTCAATTCTTTTCTCGATGACAGGAATTCAAGTAAATTATGGCAGAACATTCTTGCAAACAGAAATGCACGAGCTTTATCACAAAAATTCTTGGATGCATATAACTTCGAAAGAAAGAAATGCAGAAATGACAAAAGGTGGCACAGAAAATCAAGCTACAGAAGGCAATAAATTTGGACCATTAAGGGCAGAATGACAGTTTATGGCATAAAGTGATTTGGAGGAATTCGCTTTAACCCTCCAGGAACAGGAATCCGCCCAAGTAACCCCAGGCGGTGGATGCATAGTCATATTATTGAATTCGATAGAAGACCGACATCCGACGAAGAACTTTCCACAAACAGAGGAATTTACATTCAATAACGCAGGGAGAAATTTAACAATGCAGAGATTAAAGACCAATTTCAGTGGACAAATCCGACAGAACCAAGTTTGCCGGATGTAAAAATGCTAAAACAATCTCACAATATCAACATCAATAACATCAAATTTGCCGAAAGTAAAATGCCTTCTACTTCACCAATTAAACCATACCGTTGCCTTACTCCCGAGTCGGAAGACGTCCCGTGTTCCGTGCCGCGTCCCGCGCTCCGTGCCGCGTCCCGCTTGCCGACCGTAGAAGGCTCACCGGTACCTCCCAGCCAAATGCTAGGGGTACTCTGCTTCCCCCTTAGCCCCCCGAGCCGCAAAGGGGCCACACAAGAACCAGAGATAGACTAGCGTCTCAGCTCGCCTCCATGGCTGAGCTACCACTCCAACAAAGCTGAGATAAACCCAACTCCTCACAAGAAATCCGTCAAACCACAATTCAGAAGCGTAACGTTACGCTCACCGTTCATCCTCTTTTCCTTCCTTTCCCTTTCTTTTATAGAAAAATGAGACCCACTTACTTTCCTAATTA